>BPLR01015391.1:0-41890 GCA_021605095.1 Caerostris extrusa | reverse complement strand
AAATTGTTATTCAATTTTCATTAAATTTAAGTTGTTTTTATAAATTCATTTAAACTATTGCATTTTTTATTTTATTATCTTAAACATGGAAGTTTCTTAGCAATGTGATTTATCTTTTTCATGTCAAATTACAAAACTATAATAAATTAACAGTATATATTAGTCCATTACCTTTCAAAAGGATAATTTACAATGACTATGAGTACAAAAATTTGTTGAAACCAATTCTGAAAATATATAAATTGACAAGGGCGAGATTTATTATTTGGACATTTGGAATTATTTGAAAATTGTCTGCATCCCTAAAGACAGCTTTTTACTGTGATTCTAACATTTGTAATTAATAAAGTACAAAATTCAAAACCAAATGAAAACAGAAAATAAATTTTAATGTTTAAATAGAAATAAAAATATTTATACTTTTGCATTAATATATTACGATTCAGGAAATCGTGTCCTGCTTTAATACACGCAGGCTGTCATGCTACGGTCCGAATCTACAGTCAGCGTGCGTCGCAGCCACTATTTTGCGGAAATGAGGGATCATCGGCAGTGATTAACAGCACATAGTTTCGTTTCGCATCGACAAGTTCATTCATGAAAAAGATTCACTCAGTTAGAGAAGAGAATAAACATTTTAACGTCGAGCAGTAAAATTGAAGCTTTTAAGAATAAGCTAAATTACAGATATATGCATTTACCGAAACAAATTGACATTTGCATCTTCAAATGCGAAGAAATGCCAACTAAACACAAAGGATCCAAATTGTATTTTTTTATCCTGAGAATCGTTACGCATTGTTTACCACCTCGATTTTCAACCGAGACTTTCCTCTTGTTTAATGCCCTATTCTTAAGATGTCTTCTTTCCAATCTCTTTGTCTGTGAACTAAAATGGAAGAAAATTTTGCTGTCACCTTTCGATTCCACTTGAAGGACAAACCCCTAGCATTTCGCTTTTTCGGAACAAAAGCAAGCTTCGTTTCACTCCAAACAGATTGAAGGGAACTCCAAATGTTACTTCAAATACTTTTTTGCTTTTCTTTTTGTGCGCTGTCCAACTTATAAGATGACATCATTTTTTATTGGAGAGCCCCTCTTTAGAGATTAAGTAGTAGAATTATGGCTGGATTTTTTATTTCGCAAAAAATGTCTTCACAATTTTCAAGAGACAGTATTCGATTTGAATAGTTTAGGAAACTTTTTGTGCCTCTTTTAATTAACTATCAAGATTATCCATAACTAGAAATTTTGACAGCTGCTATACCTGCTGCGAGGTTTTTCATTTTGTTTTTTAATCGCAATTTCTTCATTCTTACTTTCTTGAACTGATTTAAATCCATGAATTAGAATACAATGTGTGTTCAAATTATTACTTGACGTGTTTTTCCCATGGAAAAAGTTACAATCGCTCATCCTGAATTTTAAAACTTTTCTTTTGTCATTTGAACTTATACTTTAAAGTTCAAATGACAAAGAAAAGTTCTGAAAGTAAAAAAATGTTTTTACCTAAATGTGCGAGATTTGATAAAAACTCCCAATGAAGTGGAAAATCAAGCTTTGATGTTTTTATGCAAATTGATCAATTTGAAAAAAAAAAAATTTTTTTTTTTGAACACTATATTTTCAAAAGAAAATCGTGTTAAACAAATCATGTCATATAAAAGTGTTTTATTAGGGCTTACAATGTACAATAAAATATTAAAAATTGAAGTACCCTTTTTATGAGAATCATTTTATACAAATATATTTTTTTTAGGGTTTATAATGTACAATAAATAGTAAAAACTGCCAGAACATGTTTTTGATTATTGTCCAAAAATTCGCCAACGATTTTAAATAAGGCCCTGTTATTATTTATCTAGAAGAATTGTAATCAAACCTAGAAAATCATCAGAATGTTTACGTAATTATTTGTTATTTTTACCAGTATCGTTTATCATAAGAATAACATGCATGTTTATCTATTAATTTAGATATTCAGTATATGAATTCCTTTTTAGTCATGAATATCTTCAAGTATATGATTTGATTTGATTCGATTCATTATAGCGATACTTGAAGAACTATAAATAGTGTGTACTCATCACTATTCTTTTGCATTAAATTATTCATTTAAGTATTGAAATTGAGAGATTAGTATGTTTATTGACAATAACAGTTATTGCCTAGTTGGCTGTATAAATATTTTCTTAGTTTTCCAGACGTATGATACAAATAAAGGAAAGCTTTTAAGAAATTGGAAGATGCCTCACATACGAAATAAGAGAGACGTGCTTTTTTCCCCCTAAGAGATCATAAGCTTACAAAGTTACAGATTTCAAAGATTAATGGGCTGTAAGTTGATATAGATAATGTCTTACCACCAAACTCCAATATGGGAAAATTTCATAAAATAAAGAAATTTTGCTCATATCTATACAGGGTGACTTTTAATTAATCTACAACATTTTACTGAAGTGACTTCTTAGAATCTCACTCGATAGCGCTACGAATACGTGCAGTGAAAGAGAACACGCAGTGTGTTTGACATCATTAACAGTGAGTTTAATTATATTTTCTCAATACCCAAACAGTTATCCTGGTGTTTTGCATTGGCCACCTTATTCACCAGATATGAATCCATGTGATTTCAATCTTTGGGGTCTTATGAAAAATTTGGTTTACAAGAAAAGCCACCAGAACTTATAAGCTTCAAAAGGTCCATAACTGACGCATCTGCAAGCATTTAAAAAAGAAACTATTGAATTTGTAACTGACAGCTTTGTGATTTGTTGCGCTGTTGTATCACTTCTGAAGGTAATCACTTTAAAAACCTTGTTCATTAAATTCCTTTTCCATGTTTTGTTCAATAAAAAGTCATTTTGTAGTGCTACTGCAACGTCTCAAGAGCTATTTCACATAAAAGTAAAAAATAATTGAAAGTCACCTTGTAATGTATTTGTGTGTGTGTGTGTGTGTGTGTGTGTGTGTGTGTGTGTGTGTGTGTGTGTGTGTGTGTGTGTGTGTGTGTGTGTGTGTGTGTGTGTAAAATATGATCATTTATTTGCGTGTGTATTTTGAACATTTTTTAAATATTTTCAAAGTAATAAAAATAAAAATTATTTTAATAATTATTTCTTTAATTGTATAAAAAATCAGTTCCTCATCGTGATTCGTAGTTATAACATAACGTAGTTAGCATAACATTTTTTCGAAGATTTACTGTAAAAGTAAAGCAAGAATTTTACGAAATTTAGTTGTCACATGTTTAAGAAGCTATAGTTGTTATGAAAACTATGGCTGCTTTGGAACTTAATTTTCCAGTTTAGGGTCACCGACTGTTTTTACAGGGCAAATCTGAGAGACGAATGTTATTTTTAAGAGCTCGTAAAGTCAGTGTTTATAGAACTTTTGAATTTTATGGTAAAGTTTTCTTTTATAACAGTGAGTATTGAAAATTGCAAGCTTGTTAAAGCTTTTTGTTGAAGTAATCAAAAATGCGAAGTAACACTATAAAACAATCATTAGAGAACTATTTATTTTTATAAGTTCGAATCAAGTATGCCATTCGCAAAAAATCACTGCGCACGATGATTCAAAATGTTAAAAAGTAAAGGGAATTTTTTCAGACATTGACTTGAGTTTATTGATGCAAACTAGGACTGAACTTTTATTTGAAAAGTGTCATGTAAGTCTGTTCCGCGGCAGCAGATGGCAAAGATAGATCGAAAACAAATATTTATTTCCCAGCTCTTTTTGATTTGGGTATGCAACTACAGATTTCGTTTTTGAAAGAAATATCCTAAAAAGAATATATATTGAAATAATCCCTGATCATTAAAGAACGTTCCAGTTCAAATAAAAACTGCGTGTAAAATATTGGAACCAATAGTCATGCTTTAAAAAATACATATATGATAAAACCGTTTGAATAAATGAAGTAAAAAATTTAATATAAGTAAATAATTTATTTACTTAAAGTAAAGTAAATAATTTATTACGCACGAACAAGGCAGTACAAAAAGCCAAATGTGTTTCACCATTTCAACTGTAGTAAAAGCAGTGATATGCATTCATATAAAATTAAAATAGGAATGTTCTACCCATTATCTTTTAACAGTATTCCACAAGAGAAAGCACAATGTGTTTTTCACCAATTCAGCTGTAATAGGAGCACATTCGTATTTTTAATAGGTGTGTTCTACCCATTATCTCTTACAGCACTCCCAATGCAGTGATATAATGGAGACCAAGGCATTTATGATGCAAAACACTTTAAGTTTGATTACATTTTCGCATTCAATGGTTAGTTCAATTTTTGAAAGAAATTGCCATTCGATATTTTCTTTAAATATAATAATTTGTGCGGTTTTAACTAAATATTATGATACACGGCTTTCTGCTTCATAGTAACTAGAGTTAATATCATGAGAGAGGAAAGATGAAATATGTATACAACTACGAACGTTCATATAGAAAATTATGTATACAAAATTAGTATTATATCTTACACCTTAGTCTTCACATGCCATTAAAAAATGACCCAATAACTTATGAACGTCTTGTATTTGAGTTATAAAATGTAGCTATAGAAAACGTATAGATAGTACTCAAATATGTTGGTAAGCAATTTCGTAACTAATAAAACACGCAGTACCAACTATCTTTCTATATCTAATTAGCAATGTTTTTCAGATTGTTGTAATGCCAATATAGAGTAGAAATATAATGTATACTAATCGTAATTAACAGTTTAAGCAACTCATTTAAGTTTTATATTGATTGCAATAATTAAAACAAACATAGAATATCACTATGAAACTGATCAGCCACGTGATTTTATACTTCTCCTCAAAGCATTGTGCAAATAAAATGTCTTAATCGTCTTCATTTATAAAATGTTGTCTTTATTTGGGGATATGAATTTGATTCATTCCGATTCATATCTCGAAACACCATCCTGTAAACTAGAAACCTTATAGCGATGAACCAAGCAGGGAGTCATTAGAATCGGATACTTAGCGATGGCTGGAGTTAGCTTGGCAAATCTGAGATCGTATTTGGTAGAAATAAATCAATACAATATTTGCATAATAAATCTAGTTTCCTAAGTTCACATCTTGAATCCATATTAGAAACATTTTTTTTTTCTTTATCTATACATTGGTGGACATTCGTGGCCTAATTAAGTATATCAAGAATATCTCACCGACAGGTGATAAACTTTAATTGCACTTACATTTAACCACCTACCAGTGTAGAAAACCCAGAAAACACCTACCATGCAATCTGACAAATGAAGTGAGTGCTTGTACACAAACTGGCATCAAATCTCCTTGTTTTTGAAAGCAATGACAAAAAATGAATGCTGTCATTCCATTCAAATAGGCTACCAATGGCGGGTTTTAAGCAAAAAACGAATTTTAAATCGAAATACGATTGAAAAGTCATAGGGCTTAAATATTATTGTTAAACCAATTTTCACGTTTATTGATGGTAGTAATTAATTCTTTTTTTATTAGAAATTACTTTTTAATTTATTCATTCATTAATATCCGCTTTTTGTAAAACGAAAATATTGAACAAATTCTCTCACGTGAAATGATAAAAAATATTAGGACGAACAATAAATTATTCAATTTTGACAAAATTACAATGCAGTTGTTTTAAAATGGGGATTGTTATTCTAAACTAAACAAGGTTATCTTACAGATACATAAAATGAAAGTTACAGAACTGGCATCTCATAATGTTTATATATTTCTACATTTAAATTAATTAGGGATTTGTATAATTTATGAACACTAAAAATTTTATTTTTTAGTTTATTAATTAACGCATTAATAAAAGAAAATATTTAAATAATTCACTCACATCACTTCTGTTAAAATAATATAAATAAAACATTATCAAGAAAAAAATATTTGGAATAAAAGTTTTGAATCCATTCGAAATAACGTGTTTTTTAAAAAAAAAAAAAGCCGCTGGCAAATCCCCATTCTAACCTAGATAAACTTTTTATTAAATCGAAATCGAAAGTTCAGTGAACTAATCAGTCATTCCCGGCGTCACAATCGGCGCGTTTCTTTTTTAAAGTACGCGCAAAAGAAATTTCAGAACTAAAAAGAATCCAAACGTAAAGCAAATATCCTAATCAAGAAGAGCAATGTTTCGATGTTATCGATTAGCGATAGCGATGCGCATGCGCAGTTCGGTTGCCACAGCAACCAAAGATCATCAACCATAGAAGAAAAAAAAAGGGAGGGGAAAAAAATCCCTACCGGAAGGAAATCACCTTTTCTTTTTTGAGGTTGGGAGAAGAAAGGAAGGTATTCGCTATGCATGTCGCACGGAATAAAAATATTTTACCTCGCAAAATTCTTTGACGTCTACACTGCATCGAATTTTATCGGGGTCCATTATTTTACGAGATCTTTCCTACATTATTTAGGAATCGGTTTTGGAAAATAATTGGTAGGTGGAGAAAGTTTTGCAGGACTTTTTTATTGCTTCAACTACATCGTAGAAAATGATTTTTATTTTATTTGTATAATCTAGAAAATTGAGCGAATATATTCTAAATATATTCTAAAAATTTAAAAATAAAGACATTTTTCAAAGTGCACAAAAATGAAACGATGTTATTATTTTTTTTTGTATTTGCAATGACAAGGCCAGATTGCTGAATTAAAACGAATTGACAAAAAAAAAAAAAAAACCCTACAACTATTAAATACTGATCTATGCATTGCCGAGAATAGCAATCTATATAACTGATAAAAAGTGACAATTGCAAAAATTAGATTTTAAAAATGGGATACATATTGAATAAAAATGGTAGGGTTTTATTTATTTATTTTTTTACAGAAAAAAATGTTTAACTTTTACAAATTTTTTTATAGAAAGAATTTTCAATGAAAATTCTTTACTCAATTTTTATTCTTTTTTTAATCTTACTTTTAATCTTTCAATTTTTAATCTTTCTTTTATTCTCTTTTTTTTTTTTTTTCATTGATAGATGAATCGTTGAGGAAAAATTTTCATTAATGCCATAAGAATCAACATTGCAATAGAAAATCACTAATAATTTTTTATCTCAGCAGTTAATTATGAAAGTTAAATTAAATATCTGCACATCTTAGTAACTTAAATGATCGGTATTTTTTATTACAAAAGTTTAAGTATTAGTTTCCACGGTAAATCAAGAATTCTATATTCCATCATTTAAATGAGGGAAAAACCATGCAATATTTATTTTCAGATTTCTTTCAATTAAAAAACAAATTTAACTTACATTTTTTTTATACTTTAAAATGCTATTTTACACCTTGATACACAACAATTGTTGATTACATTCACCTAAGCTCCAGACGATTAGTTTCTAAGAGAGCTTCTTAAGAAATTCGAACATTTCATTCAGAAAAAAGAAACATTCATAAAACGGCAAGTACTTAAAGTGAATTATTATTCAATCCTTTTAAAACAAATTTTCAGAAATAAATTTTAATCATTTCTTTTGTAATTTGAAACAAGATACAAAGATATAGCTGTAAAAAAATAACCTGTACAAATTTATTCAATTCATAATTTTTCCATAAATAAAGAAAGAAACAATTTTCTCCAATGGATTATTGTTTTTATTAAAATAAAATAGATTTCATTTTCCTAGAAAAGTTAACATTTAAACCTTGATAAAAGTGAAAATAGGAAGTGATTTTATTTCCACAAATGCTTTTAACGAGCCTTTTTCTCCATTAGTAACAACTAGAGTGCTCGGATTCCAATCAGTGTGCGCTGCAATCATACTTTTAAAAACAAGGAGACTCGATAATGATTCAGACAGTTTGGGTAAGCGCTCTCTTCAGCAGTCAAGCTATTTGCTTTCGAGTTACCGGGTTTCCTTCCGAAAAGCAATTATCTGCCTTCATCGTCCGTCGATGAGTTGTTCATTGCATACATACATACATAAAAAGCCCGCCGATGTACCACACACAAAATCATGCACTTTTTCACACTAGTAAAGCTACGTCCACATTTGAATGCATTAACTGCGAGCTTCACTTAGAAGGCTGTTTCTGAGCATTTCAATGTGACCTAGCAGACCTCACCAGCGAGCCCCTAATCGTCGTTTGGAATCCTTTGATGTGAAACTTTTGGAATCCTTTGATGTGACATTTCCTGAAGCTGAAAGCTGGCAAACGGTTTCGCCCATACTGAAATAAAGTTGTTTAAAGAGCGACACTTGTAGCAACACATTCATGTGTGGCTTAACGTACCTGTTGATGAGCAGGAAAGCTCATACATCAATTTGATGGAGATGTTCATTGCAACAACTGGTTTCTGAAGCGAGGAGACTCGATGGCGATTGTGACATGCAATGCAAGCGTCTTTTTTTTTTAACAGACAGGTAGGTGGTTTTCTTCCCTACTTGTTTTCGGGGCATCTAACCGTATAAGTTGTTCCACAAGACAACATGCCCCTTTCTTCGCCTCTCAATGGGGTGTTCAATGTATAAATAAGAGTAGAACATTCAATGTACCACACCAAAGAAAAAAGGTTTTCCAAGTTAGTTTTTAACTAAACCAGTATCATAAATCCAGTAGCATCTTCAGTAAATCGTTTAAATAAAAGAGAAATAAAGTTGTTTGAATTGGCAAACATTTTTGAAAAGTAAGGGAAACTTCTTCAAATAAAAAACAAGATATACTTGTGTTCTTTTTTTTTCACATACTTCTATTTTGGGTTTATTTTTTATTTTATTCGATATAAAATTTATTTTCATTCATGGCTTTTTAAAGAACAATTAAAGTTTCAAAAATGTAACCACTATTTTTTTTAAAAATAATCAAAGTGTATTTTTTATACATAAAATAGGAATAGTATCATTTTATTGTAATACTATTCCCTGTTTATATCTATAGAAATAGATTAAACTTTTAATATTATTTATTCCATAGGAAAATCCCTGAATTTGTACTTTATATCTTTATTTCGATTTTCAAGTTAAACAAATGTGTTTTTATTACTAGATATTTTTATAGCTATACAGATCGTATTTCATTCTTAAGCAAATCGCATTACTCATTTTTTCTGTAGGAAATTCTTATCACGGTTTCGGGAAATCCATGGAACGTTTCATTGAAAGTATGCTTTGAAATCTGCAAAAGTTCAAACGAGAACAGCTTTAATAATTCTCACACCTAACGATAAGTACATGAAATAAGTTAAAAACAAAATGATTTTTTAAATATATATATATATATATATTGTTGAATATGGGTGAACTATCTGTTGTTTATGTATGCGATGTATAGCCCCAACAGTTCAAAAGGGGAAGGTGTTGCCTTTCAGGAGGACTTTTACAGATATCTGTCATGCAATTACGTGTCGTATAGGAGAAAACCCGGAAAATTTCCATAAATTAAAAATAAAAATAAATTGCATATTGACTTTTGCATACATTGTCATAATACTTCCGTTTCTGAAAGAAATCACTGCAATTCATGCTTCTAGCGAATACGAACCTGTGCCCTCCTGCACGGTAGCTGTGCATGCTACTAATAGGCCATGAGTTTCAACCTATTGATTTATATTTTAGCTATAGCCATTGGTTACTAGCTTTATATATAGCACAAATATTCATTATTTTTTAATGCTGTGCACTTTAACTTGATGTCATTCGCCATTACAGCGACAGATGAATAACATATTCAACGTTAAACAGGGTGCACCCCTCACTGGACCTGCACTTATATTTTGCCACCATAATCGGAACTGACGCCTCCAAAGACATATATCCAACTGAATGACTTCCTTGCCTATAGATTAATCTCTCCAGATTAAACACGGAACTCACGGTTTGGCTTCCCTTATTGGGTTTGAAACTGGGTTCCTCTTGTTCAACAACCCGATGCGAGTCCTATAGCTTAAAAGGTAAATAGCTATTTTATAAATAATTAAAAATGCTGGATTTGTCCTGTTGCGAAGCTACTTGGCTGCGCAAACTTCTATCTTAAATAATTAGAAATTATTGTTATTATTCAATAACTAATAATTTTGTTTTAGTTTGATTGGTTTGGGAAGCGTTTTTATTCTTAGGAACACTACCCAAATGATGAAATATGTTTCATTTGAGGATATCGTAGAATATTATGTATAAGACTTCTGTACGGTGAGTTTTATATGATAAACGTTGCTATCGTATATGTTTCATTTGCGTAATATTTACTTTATTTTCCAATTACGTTTGTAATCTAATGTAATGAACGATTTCAATCATTCTCGTAGATCTAATATTATAAAATCTTTTTCGGAGGTAATTGTGAATTTTAACGAGTTAAAAATATACAGACACCGAAAAATGAAAAACCAAGTTCAAAAGAATATTAATTTAGTTATTATAAATAACGAATTTTTACTGAGACATATTTCAAATCGTTGAAATGCTTTTCTTAAAATACCTTATGAAGAAAACGAAAATCTTATTCAAGATCGAATAGATTATATTATCATAATACCAGTGGCTAATGATTTTGGTTGAACTATTGTATTAGAATGCAATTCAAATATTAGATAACAAATTGATCTCCGAAGAAATTCAAAGAAATTTTCATTCAACAGAGTAAATAAACCAGCTTCTAATAAAAACAGAAAAAAGATACGCCATCTTTATCATTTCTCCATGTTAATAGATTGAAATGAACTAAAGGAACTTTTTTTTTTTGGAATACTAATTTATAGCATATAAGGAAAAACAAGGTTAGTCGATTTATGTTGTTAAAACAAATTTAAAATAATATCTATCTTTACAATGCGAATTTTTAGGTGACAGAATGAACTAAAATATGTTAACTAAATAAAAACGAATAATTATCTCCCATATTTCGTAAATTTCACATTTCCCCGATACTTGCCCATGACACATGGATAGGCTAATTTTTTCACATCTTTATGCTAATGGACAACAATATGTGGTTAGTTTCATGGAATTATGTAAGAAAAAGAATGTCTTCCAAATCAACTTTCAGGAGTAATCGCACATCTGTGGTTACATTAGTGAAAACCCAACTAATCAGCCTGGTTGTAAATGTGAGACTCCTTGTCCCTATGTCCACCATTTTGTTTTCGAAATGACTTTTTGACATCAGCGGGATCAGAACCGCCTTAGCTTTCTCCACCCAGCGCATATTATGAACGGACTGAATGTAGAAAAATGATATAAAATGCAAGAAGGTTTATTGATAATGATTGATATCAATGGTAAATATTACGCACATTAGTGGTTCTCAAAAGGTGCACCCTAGAAGATTTCCAAACACGCCCTGCAGTATTCCAGAGAAAATATGCATCCAGATATAAAAAAATAGAATTACTATTTTTTGTTAGTTGAACATTTAACAAGTTTAGAAGAAAATTTGAGTTCTTATTTTCCATCACTTAATACTGCACAATACTATTGGAATGTAAAATTACCAAAAAATAGAAACTTCAAGTGATTTTGGTTTCATATTAACAGAAGAACTGGAAGATATATCCACTGTTCGTGGTTTATGATTAAACATAACAAATTGTATCCTTTTGGATTTCTATAATTTCTTATATAAAAAGATGAATGTCAATACCTAAGAAAGCTTTGAACATTTTACTACAATTTTCAGCGTCACATTTATGTGAATTTCTGTCTTGACTACAATTAAGTGTAAAGTGTAAAAGAGATGAAATCTTCAATGTATTGACGAGAATATCAGATTTGTGTATCAAATATTGAAGAAATCGCTACGACACATCAGGCTGATGCTTTTCATAAACACAAAAAATGAATATACTTAAGGTGTGTTTCATTTTTATTTTTATCACATTATTTGTTTTGTAATTTTTGACTTAGTATAACATATTTTCTCAAAACTGGTATAGAGTGCGTTGTTATGTATAGGGTTTGAAATGCACCCTAACAATAAAATCGGTGATGTACATGGTTAATGCTTCGCTGTCAGATCAGATAAAAAAAAATAATTTTCTACTCGTGTAAGAATATTTCATTGGCATTCAATCTTTTGATGTCAAGGTCATCAAAAAGAAAAAAGGTGAAAGAACTTGAGAAAGGCGCAGGGTTTATAAACATCGCTCGGAATTCATTTCTGTTATCTTTCAAAATATGACAGCAATTTTGAGTTTCCTTATGATAAACCCCTACATATGTATTAAAGCATTATTAATAATAATAATGGAAGTAAACATACTTATTTAAGTTATTATAAACTAAAGCATAATAAATTCATTGTTGACCGAAACGATTAACATTCTTCATATAAAGATGTATTAATTAGTTTTCTAAAATATGTAAGAGTAATTTTACGCCCTGTAAAAGAATCCTTTTGTAGTTGATTATCAAAACGGTTTCAAACTCTCTCCATAATAAGGAATGGAAGTTTTGAGTTTAATTTTTGTTAGTTATAAAATGATTTAGATTTGAACCATTTTTTATTTAGTTAAGCTTTAGATAAAGTTATTAAATGGTTTATAACTAGATTCTTTATGTTTTAGATGTCTTTATGTTTTAGATGTTTCTTAATGTTTTAGATTCTTGTGTTTAGATATCTAAAAAATTTTTTTTTAGAAATGTTAGATATTAATAAATAATCATTTGAATATTGATTTGAAGCAGATTCTGCAATATGTAATGCAATATTGCAATAAAAATATTATTTTTCTGTGAAATTACCTTTGGAAAGAAATGTCTAAACTAAATATTAAACCTCGCTTTCATTCTTTTGTTTTATGAATCCAATATATAGCTCCGATTCTTTTTGCCCTATTTATTTGATTTCTTATAATAGTCATTTGTCGGTCATCAACTTTGTGTCGTCGTATAAAATAGTCAGCTGAAAACGGTAAGAAATGAAAAAAAAAGGTACTATGTTTATTTTTTTCGACAGTTGTTAGTGAAATTAAAATTTATAAAATATATAGATTTTTATTCTTGTGAAAAACTGAAATGCAAAATCATTTTTTTTAACATAAGTAATGCGAATATTTAGATTATTGTGTAATTCATTGTTATGGTAACTATTGATTGTGTTCTGTTATTGTTATTTAGGCATTCTATTTTATTAACCTTTTTTTTTTAAGTCATCAGTTGCAGTGAAATAAGAGGCCTTTTTCTTATGAAATTAGTTTTGTCCTATATTTTTTAAAACTATATGTCTACAGTACAGCTAAGCATAGATTCTTCCAATGGCTCCTCGCTACTGCTACTGGAGAAATAATTGAACACAGCTTACGATATTCATATTTTGAGCAATTCAAAAGTTTCTAATTATCATTTGAAACGGATCTTTAAATATTATTTTTATTTAATTATTAAATCGTATTTGATTTAACACATTAATTATTCATCAACTGCGTTTAGCACATTGTTTTAAACAGTAATACAAATGAAGCTGAGGTGTAGGAATACTTAAGTCGCTAGTTGCCATCGCTTCAAAATGGTATTTGTAAAATTCGAAGTTTTATTTTCGTGTTGAATATTAGTTTAAAAATGCTATGTGATATTTATTTATTTAATTCTAAATTTAAAAATGATTTATTATGCAGACAATTATTTAATTCGAAATTTTTTGTGCTGGATTTTGCGCATTGTTTCCGGCAACACTCTTCACAAGTATTCTGACGTAGAGAAATTCTATAAATAAAAGCGCTTGTCATAACTGCTTTGGAGGAAGATGACTAGCATAGAAATGATATATACAAAATACTGATATATAATCGTAAAAACTACTAAATCGAAATATAATTCTAACTGTATAAATCTTCTATTGTAGATCTAAAATAAAAGTACTACTAATATGTATGTAGTATGAGACATTTTTAAATGAATTTTAACAGCAAAAAGACTACAATTTGCTTAAATAACACAGATTCTAATAATATAGTCACTACCAGTATTACACGAGCATTGTATAACAAAACCATCACAACATTCTCAATACAAAAACCCGAAGTAACTCATAGTAAGACATTAAAAGAAAAAAAAGAAATTGTTGAAGGTCCGAAGTGCGCAAAGCTGCAGTAAAGAAACTGTAACACATTCAATAAATACAAATACCAAAAGATTGAATGACAAGAACTGTATTAGCAGATCAAAAAAAAAATTATACAAAATATACAAAGACAGTTCATGTTGTTCCTGAAATCCATAAAACCCAAAAGAAATTAGTGAAACCAAAGAGAAAAATATTCAAAAAGAAATTAATTACAACATCCTGAAAATAGTTTTATCAAGAAATACGTATACATCCATAAGGATGTTATAAACTATGTTATTTCTGCTCGCTAGATGACGGAAGTAAGTCAAAGAGAAATCTAGGATGCATTCCGATAGACAAAATAACCTTCCGTTCAGAGTCGGTAAGGTACAAAATTGAAGAAAAACGATTTGGCAGTGTTGCCTATTTTCTAAAAATAAATCGTGTTCGTGATAGTGACTGTTCAAATAATATAACTGTTAAGCAAGTGACCACACATCGCACTAAATATCAAAAACAGAAAGCACATAACGAATGTGTGACAGAAAATGCCAAATTATTTTACATCTAAAGCTAGTATTTTTAATTAATTTTTGAAATTCCTTATTTAGTTCAAATTTCTTGTAATGTATAAGTTCACTAAGATTTCTTTCGTTTACATGCGTATTGTCCTTACTTCTGTACAAAAACGCAATTTCTGTAGCACATATATATTTAAAACATACTCAAATATTTTATTCGGTTTAGAAATTCTGTACAGATTAATAAAAGGAAATTTATAGCTATTACATTATTTACTAAACAAATTATGCTTCATGTACATCGATTACTCTTTTCATTACCAGTTCAAGGTCAACCACTAACAGCAAAATGTCTTAAAAGCTAACTACTGTAGAGTTACAAAGGAAATATAAACATATTAATTTCAATATCAAATAAGGAAATGTTTATACCAACTGTTATACAAATCAGCTGCAACAATATTGCACGAGTAAGAGATAAAGTATTTGTAAACAAGATAGACTTATTTTAAATTATATATATTTTTTTGTTTGAAATATTGTGATTTATTACATTCTCATTGCTGTAGTAAACATTCTTTGATTAGGATAGTAATACAGAGAAAAAGTAACCTTTTCCTTTTGTTATTATAGAAATTCTGCAACTTGCAAATTTAAAACTCGTCAAAGTATATTTCTTAATATATCTGTTATTAAACCAGAATGATATTTATAATTCACTGAAATAAATTTAAAAATAAATTTATCGGTTCGTTTTCAAGGAACGTTGGAAAAATGTGAAAAATGTTTTTTGATAATCTGCCAAAAAGAAGGAGTAGCGATATCATTCACCACACAGACACATGAAAAAAAAAAAAAAAATTGAAAGTTTTAAGTAACGCATGTTTCTTCCCTCTTCCTCGAAGATATCTTACGAAAAAGAAGAAAAAAAGGATGAAATTTATTTTATTCCACAGAAAAAAAAAAAAAAAAAAGAAAACAAGATTCGCATTCCATTGAACCATTTTAGCTTCTTACTTAAATAATTTATCGTCTGAAATTAATTTTTATCGTTTGCTTTATTTATCTCTTGCTAATTCATTTTTTTAAACCACGTTGGAATTGCTTTACATAATTGCAAAGAACTCTACAAAGAATAAAGAAACAAAATAGGGAAGCAGTGATGATTCAGCCGTAATTTAAATATGGTGCCGGATTTAATTTAATATGTTAATCAGGTACTAGCTTTCATCTGCATTTATAAAATGCCTTAAATTGCTGCATGGTGTGTATTCAAAAATTAATAGCAGCGGCAGCAATAAAAAGATTACATAAAGCCTGGTTCGAAAATTTCATTTAAGAAAATTAAAAGAAAAAGGGTATTAAATTTTCGAAAAGTCTAAATGAGCTTTAAAATAAAATTTACTAAAAATTGGACATAAATTTAAAAAATTCTTAATTAAACCGTTAATGAAAAGTTTCATACAAATATGCAAATAAATCTCTGCAAGAAAATGAAATAATATTTTTCATAATGCTGAAAAACATTTATATTCCACCTATGAAATAATCAAATAAACTAATAGTTTAATATAAGAAAACTTATTTTCCTATTGAAGTTTATTTACTCATCAATGAAAAATAAATAAACGTTTACTCGGAAAATACAATAGAAATCTTTAACAATTTCCGCTTTAGAATCATTGTTGTTTAATATATTTGTGAAAAGAATTCTCTATTTTATTTGATCGTTTCGTGTTTAAAATTTATTTGCTTTTTCCAAACAACATTTAGGTTCGGCGTTTTTATTCGTTTGTTGATCCTTTTTTGTTAGTTTTATTAGAAATACTCCCATAGAATGAATTTCAGTGACAACTAAAATAAATCTTAACTTCGTGGAACTCTTTAAATGGCATTGTTCGTTGTATTGTTTCTGCTTTATTTCTTACTTGTTAAGGCCCTTTCTAGAATTAATTAATGTTGAATAGAATTTGTAATTAGTTACTAATTGGTACATGATCACTCTTTATACGATTAACAGTTAAAATAAATTCTTTAGAAGGCATTCTTTTAATTCAATATAGTGGAAAATTACATTGGAAGAGTAATTCATTGTAACATTTTAAATGTAAAGTACGCTAAACTTCTGTAGGATATTTTAAGACAAGTGTTATTTCTCCGTATATAATGTTTAACTTAGTTTAACATTAACGATAAAATGCTGTTTGTATAACTAGTAATTAAAAAAATCAAATTTGATAATTAATCAAGACAGCACTTTTCATGCATGTTTTTTGGCAGTAAAATAGTTTCACTTCACAATTATGAAAATAAACCTTGTATATTCACTGAGTGGTAAAATTTCATTATGAGTTATTAGGTATTAATAAGACAGCAAAAGAAAAATTTACATAATAGGTTAATGGCAGTTAAATAAGGATCAATAAATCTTTCAATCTCGAGTAGGACTTCTGAGATGAACATTAAATACATCTTCTGACCAACTTTATAAAAAAATTTTTTCAATATGCTTTATTAAAATATAATTAATTAAATTGTATATCAAACTCTTAAATGTATCATAAATTTTTTTGAAGTTGAGAAAATTAAGCAGAAATTTTTAATTACGATCTCAGTAACTCCTTAAAATTTAATTTTTTTGAAAGAAAAACAAAAGTTATATGAATTCCATAAAACAACACAATACCGATCTTCTCTTTACAAATACGAAAAAAATAACTGAACATTTGGGAACTTTCAATTTATCCACGATATTTTTGTCATTTATTAGCTATTACATAAATATGGTCTTAGAAGTATTTTAAATCCAAATGTTTCCATGTATTAATTGTCAACTGCATCTTTATCAACACAGAAAAAAAAAAAATATGAGAATTTAATGGGAAAATTACGAAGCTGGCTAATTCATTCATTTTTAAGCTATAAATTTAGTGTTAAACTTAAATTAATTATGTTAATTTACCATAAAAGTTAGTTTACTATCTATGATACTTTTCTTATTTAGTACCTTTCAGTACATACAGTTGTAAATATTTTAAATAATAAAAAAAAAAAACTTAATGAGTATGAATATAACAAAAAAGGACAATGGTATCTTTACCAAAGTCGAAAAATCCTTACACAATATCTTTACCAAGGACAAGGAAATTTCAAATCATCCATAATAGCACAGTGTGCCTATTGCTTGAATCTTGGTATGGATGTGCAGTAATTTAAAAATATTAAGATCTTAAAAGAACGTATGTGAATTTTCACCTTAAAAAGGATGAGTTCTTTTATGAGAGCAGCAGCAATTTTTTAGCTCTGCACTCTTTTTTAATAAAATTAAATACTGACTTCAATTTTCGTTGTTAAATTGCAATTTTTAAAACTTACACATTTTCTGTTAAGTTTCTTTTTTTTTTTTTTTAATATGTTAATAGTAAGATTCTTTATTTAATTAAATATTCAAATTAGTAAAATAAAAAAAGTAAAAAACAGTTTATTATTTATAATAAACCAATGTAAGCAGCAAAAAATACACAAATAAAAGTGCTCTACTTTTATCTATGATAATATCAAGCATTCGAAGGTTCAATCTAATGTATGGCAATGGTTTCAAGAAAAATTATTTCAAAACTTGATGTATTAGTATCATAAAGCTATCTCTAATTTTAGATATATTAGGTATTGAATTCAAACTGCATAGCAAGAAACCCATAACAATCCTTCTGGCATGATAATATTTTCCTTAAAGGAATCAGAATTTTTAATCTTATTTATTTTAAATCGTGAACTTTTCAGCTTTTGAAATTGCTCACCACAGTTTACGAAGAACTCTGTGTTACAAGAAAGCAGAATCTGGAATTCAGATAGAAATAACCGACAAATAATAAAAGAACGATTTGTAAAAAACATATTAATGAGCATTGCAAAATATTATCCTTCCCTACCAAATCGGCTGAAAATATCAAAATTGTCAATATAATCATGCATTTAACATATTTGTCGAATATGAAAATGGAAGTAATCACTTAATGGAATGCTTAATATCTGAGTTAATATTATTATACAAGGAATTTATGTATTTATTAAGATTTCGTTAAGGTCTTCAACTAAATCTCTTTTCTAATTCTCAAACTAAAGCTTAAGCTTCACTTAGAACTGAAATCAGATTAAAGAAAGTATAATTCCACCATAATAAGCAGATTTTGTGTTTAGTTACGTGGAATCCACGCAAAATTTCTGATACATTTAGAGACTTATCAGCTTAATTGCGCTAGATGATATGAGCGGATCCAGTGAGATAAGTCTAACGAGAGATTTAGTAGTTAATTAATTTAAATAAATGGAAAATGTTTTAGTAAAACAGGCAAGAAATGAATCATAAATATTTTATTACATAAATAACTTCCAAATTAAAATATTCTTAGCATTTTTAGATTTATTGAACTGTTTTGCAATTTTACCTTCAACAGGGTTCAGATTGATCACATTTTTTATTCTGTAAGAAATATTTTAAGTTTACAGTATATTAAATTTTTAATATATTCTTAAGATCAAAAGTTATTCACTCTCAAATTTTAATGAGAAAATTTTAATTAGAAAATTAAACACAGCATTTCAGTTATAATTTAAAGTTGAAACTAATAGAATTTAAACAATTGCATTTTATTTTTAAACGTTGCATATTTTGATACTGTTGTTACCTGATAACAAAACCGGCCCACAACATTTCAAACGTCATCTGTAATTTTTTGGAAGAATATTAACCTAACTTATTGGGATTCATTTAAAACTAGACGAGTAAACAATTTGTTTCAATAGAATTAACTTTACAGATTGACATCAACTAATAAAAATATTTATGTTGAATTGTTCGGAAATGGATTAACATTCCGTTTTGAAAAAAAAATCCCAATTTTTTTGTTTATCAAAAGAATATACGCAAATATATTATTATTTATAATAATTTTTTTGTTCAGTTTTAGGATCATGGTATGCGTTTCATGGAATAAATATCCTATTATTTAACTTACTGAACCCTTTTCCTCATACAATAAACCATTTTTATATCACTTAATAAAAGTTATCCAGATGGTTTTATTTTAGGATCAGTATTATAAGTAACTCATTTATCACTTTCTCAACTCAAAACTAAATAACTCTGTTAAAAAAATCAAATAATGTAATAAGAAACATCGTACATAGAAAAATACATTGTTTCCTCTTGTTATATTTTCTTTCCCTTTCTAATATCTTTCCTTTCCATCTAAACAAATGTTGACGAGAGCATCTGTTTTTTTATTAGACATGTTCAGAAATGTACTACAGAAAGAAAAAAATGTTCTGGGCTATAGAATGATCTGACTTTACTAACTTTTAACTTGCTGATTGTCAATTTCTCTAAGGAAACTTTAGCTCAAAATCAAAAGATTTTTTATTAAATATAAGTATGTAACTTTGTAAAAACAAATACTATAATTTGAAATAAAAGATAACAATTTTTCCTGGTTGTTTTTTCAAAAAAAAAAAAAAAATTTAATTCCTATTCTTTTTTTTTTTAAATAAAAATTAATCAAAATGTCTAACAATTCTATATAATTTTTTAATGATTTAAATCAATACTTGACACTTAATTGAGATGTATTTAATCGAAATTGCAATTTAAATGTTTATTAAAAGAATGGAAAAATATTTCATTCGATATCCGTCCTAATAATTTTATTTCATTCGTTCATAAATGTGATATTCAATTGAAATGGATACTAACTCCCTAGTATTATCACACATACCGACGCAGACTTGTCCAGGAAGTGCAAAGAATTAAAAGACTGGGAATTGCACTTCGAAAGGGCTAGGTCAACAGTGCAGAATTTTTTTTTTTTGTAGTAGTTGGCAGCAGCAGGTGGGGGTGGGGAGGCTTCTTTGAGGTTAGTGTCTTCAAAGCCATTGATCGCTGGGCCAGCTCCTTCAAACATGGCGAACATCGATTTTTAATTACGTTCTCGTGACCGTCGATTGAACATTCTTCCTCTGGTCTACCCCTAGTCCCCCTACCCTCAAAATACACCCCCACTGGAAGGGGGAGGGCTCTTTAATCAACTCCCAGGTACAATCGCCCAGAATGATTCACAGTTGCCAGATGGCCGGTTCGGCCACAATGCATCCAAATTAAAGCACTCGTCTTTTGGGTTGTCGTTTAACATGGAAACATCAATTAAACTTCTGCATTCTGTAAACGGATCAATAAAGAATGGTCAGAAGTTTCTATCAGGGGGATAGATTTAAGTCGATATTTATTCTTCTGTCAAAAATATCGCTACCTCTCTCTACACGATAGAACGGATTAAATCCAATGTCTGCTACAAAAGATAAATTAGGTCACGTTTGTGTAGACAATGATAAAGGAATAAAATATGCAGGATTATTTTTTTTTTTATTAAAAGTATTTGTTCTAATATTAACTTGCACCAGTAAAGTTGTAAATAATTAAATAAATAAATTTTGGAAATGTACTGCATATATTTCCAAAGATGAGCCAGAAGAAATAGATAATGTATTTTATATCATTTATAGTTTTAAAGCTTAAAATAAATTATATTTTATATATTTTTTATATCGAGATGTTTTCAATTATAGAGTATATATAGAGTTCAATTATAGAGTAAATTTCAAGAGTAATTTCAATAGAGTAAATTTCAATTATAGAGTAAGTATGAATGAGGAGTATTTGACTGTCCAAAAATAGTATGCTCGAAGAAATAACTCATGTCATTTATTTTGCAGGACATAAGTGAGAAATATTGTTAACGTTATTAATGTTGAAGAATCTTGTACAAAAAAATCAACAAAGTGTAACGAAATATATAATTCTGAAATAAAAATCAGTCATGAATCAAATCAGTTAAATCATTGCATTATATCAAATAATTACTAATCATGTTACCAATTATCGAAATTTAAATACAAATATAATGTTTGAATTTTGTATTTTGTTAATACAGTAATAAGCAGAAACCTTATTTTTAAATAAACCATGCTAATAGAGATTTCATAAAAATATTACATAATAAATATTCAAATAAAAAAAAGCAACTAATTATATAAACATGAAAAAAATTTAATTTTCCTTTCAGGTTTCAAGCTCTGATAGTTTAAATTGCATCATTTATTTTATTATCTGTCTTTTCAATGTTAATATGTTCCTCGTAATTCATGAAAATCAGGATTATAATTAAGGATTTTTTTTTTTCATAACAAAAAAAAAAAAAAAACATATTAAATATTTAATGAAGGTTAAAAACTTTCTGCTTTTATTAAAGCACAAACCTTAATAAGTGTTTGATTAAGGTAAAAGCTCTTAATAATATAGGTGATTTAATATTATGGATGATTAAATATATTTAAGTTCTGTATTATTCGTGACAAATTCATACGAATGCCTTAAGTTAATTTTGATTTTAAACAAAGGGAAAACATTAAACCTTAATTAATGGGATATTTTTATACATAAACTAATTTTCTACTACTTCATTTTTCATTCCTTTTCTGCTCATCGGTTAAATTGCTACTTCATTCACTTTAAAGTGTGAAAAAGTAAAGGTTAAAAAAAAAAAACAATTATTTATTTATTTATTTTATTTTTAACAGAAGAGCATTTTTCTGTATTTTTTTGTTAAAAGATATCTATTATATCTCTGTCTCTTGTTCGTCTAAGTTAAAAGGTTTATATTATATAGATGGTTTGAGATTATGGATGAGTAGACAAATTTTATGCCATCAAAACGTAAGTATAATGTATGCAGTGTTGAATTCCTACAGATTCTCGAAATGAATTTTTAATTTAAATAACGGTAAAAAAATAGATTAGAAGTGACGTTCTTATTGGATATAAAAAATGATTTTCTACTGAGAAGCCTTTTCTTTCTAATCGACAAGGTTATCCCTTAATTCAGTTTAAAATGTGGGAAAAATAAAGTGTCTGAACTTTAAACGATGTTATCTACACACTTTAGAAATGAAAAATGGAGAATGCAATCTAATTTAAAGACAGCATGTAAACGAGCAAACGATTTTTCTTTTGAAACTTCAGGGATGAAAGATGATAACGAGATCGAACAAAATAAATCTAAATAAAAATGTACATTTACATTTTTAAAGCGCAAAAAATAGATTTCCAGCAAGTCTAACATAAAGGGTTTTAGTGTTGTTATTGCTTCAAGCGTGATAGTATAGAAGATTTCAATTGTGTGGTCCTTTAAGTAAATAATAAGAGCTTTGTTTATACGGTTACAGTGACGTTAATGTTAATCTTTAAATATTATTTCTCATTACAAATGCACTTTTTAATTGAGCAGGATAAACTAGTATATTTAATGTTAGAAGTAAGCATCATATCATGGTAGAATGATATTAAAAGCTTTTTAATGTAGCTATTACTATTCGTAAAAGCTTATAAGTGCTGTTTGAAATCCATACAACTGTCTGTGGTTTATTAGATATAGTTATGGAAAAAACATATAATAATACTAAAAATAATATAATAATACTGAAATGTTAGCCTTAAAGATCAAACATATTTTCGATATTTTTATATCCTTTAACTTATTTTAAAAACAAATATAATCGATTTTTTATAACTATCAAAAACTTTTACCTGAATTATTTTTATAAAAAATCATCATCTTTTGCGAAACTTCTAATAATAGCGGAAATATGAAGATCCATTTAATTACGCTCGTTTTTATGAGCACCTTTCGAAATAGGACAGGAAATATATGCGTATGTGGGCACTTATTTTTAGACGAGATACGGATCATACGTATTTTATTATAATACTTAGATTTTACAGAGTTTCTTTTTAAAACACAATGTATGTAAAAAGATTGCATCACAAATTTATAAGGACAAATAAATCATAAAAATTTTAATGGCTAATAATAAACCATCTGCAACATAACGCTAGATAGACACTTAAATCATGCTCACTGATGATGAAATCATGCTCTTGGTGTGTTCAAATTAAGCATTACATGCATCCTAAACTTCTAAAAAGTTTGAATTGCTCATCACATACAAAGTATAAACATCAACAAAAACCGATATCTAAGCAAGTTTACAGTAAAATATAAAATTGATTAAAAACTCGAATGATTGTCTCATAGTATAATGGGAATGGGAACCGAATTCAGAATATTTATTACCAATTGCAGAAAGTATTTGTAATGAACTATTATAATAATAATTATCTGAATTAATATATTGTAAAATATCATTTAAAATATATAATTTTTTTAAAAATATTATTAAAAGAATAAAGACTTTTATCTATTAAAAATATTATTTATGCCATAACTCCATTCAAAACAATAAAATAAGTTATTATTATTATAATAATTTATTTACCATTATTATAGTTTATTATTATTTTTAATAGTTTATTTATTTTCTTTCATCTCTAAAATCATTGAAATGCTTAAAAATACCATACATAAATAACAAGTACATGCGCACAACAAATTTACGAAAAAATAAATATTAAATGTCTGCGTATAAAATGCAGACAATAAACAGATATTTCAAAATAAATTTTAAATGACTATGAAAAGTAATTGTCTTTATTAAATCATAATTCAGAATCGCAAAAGCATATAGTTATTTTTTACCTAAACGTATTAAAAACTAAATGTATTAAAACCTAAACGTATAATATTAAATATTAAACTCATTAATGAGCTTAGTATTAAAACAGTGTAAAATAACAAATTATTAATAATTTATAATAAAATATGGTTTTACATTTAAATTCCCAGTTTCTTGATTATGATAGTATAATCCAGTAAATTATTTTGTTTATCGAAATAAATTGAATGTTTTGTAACAATAAACAAACTCGTATCCCAATATACATAATAACTTTAGTAATCATCATAATTAAAGCAATTAGTATCAAACTGTAAATAAATGTGTACTGTAAGATGTTTTTAGAGCTATAAAACAGTGCATACTAAGTTTCCAGCATTAAATATATGTATTTAGTTGAATATAATTAAATAAAAGTTCAAACTTATTCTAATAAATTATTTTTAATGCAATTGGCTAGACCCTTTTGATGTCGCTCAATTTTAATCAGAATAATAATACAAATAATACGAATAATAATACAGTAAATTAGTATAATGATTAAATTTACACAGCATATTCGATTTGTGTTTTTAGATAGGCATTGCTTCTAAATGAGGAAGTTTAACGAAATTTCAATTTTATCGATTTGCATATTGTGTAAATAAGAATAAATTCGTTACTGACACTTTAGAAAAGGTCATAAAGGGGCTTATTAAACAAGGCTCCAGAGATGTGTTCACGTTTACCGCATATATTTTAGTTAATTTAAAAGCTATCAGGGAAACTAATTGTTGATTAAATAAATTATTCCTTATCGTAGCGTATTTATGGATGGTTTAAATCAAAGTATTTAGAATTTCAACCAATAAATTATTCTGCTTTTACAATAGCACCTTTGGGAAAATACTTGTGATAACATAAGTTGGCAATACTTCCCTAGTTCACTGATAATACTGATCAGGTTAAAAGTTTGTTAGTTATCTCTTTCATGCAAGGTCTATCCATCTATTGGAGGTATGGGTGGGAGTGCGGAATGTCTTGTAAAATAAATTGTCTTTTAATTAATAGTGTTAATTCAAATATTGTTAAGAAATTGTTCTACACATATAATAAAGAATTATTAATTATTATTGTATTTAAAGTTATCATTATCTATAGTTATTATAATTTACTGATTTTGATTGATTAAAGAAATGTCCTTTGTTGTTTTATTTTTTCATTTCTTTGATAATTTTCGAGAAAATTGTGATGATTTAGATGGGAAAAGTTTTACAAATTGCCAGCATTTAATCTACCGAGCTTTTTGGTGCTTTGGAGAAATTTCATTTAATCTCATACAAAGGTTTCTACAATAACTCAGTTAATCATTTTATGTATAATTAGATAACTCAGTTAATCCAATTAAGGAGCGATAACGAAATAAATTTATTTAACACAGTATCTTAACAAAGTAGAATCTTATCCTATTCTCTAATTTAGAAAAAAACCTATTATTATTAAGGTAAAAGTCTATAAGTAAAGAAATCTCACCAAATCCAATTGGTACAATCTACAGCAATTCAATTAAATAACCAGAATATATTATTTAATCTAAAAACGTGGTTGAGGGCAAATTGAGTTGTCTGGAAAACTTGCAAACAAATATTCTCTAATAAAAATCAAACAAGCAGAAGAATAGAGAAAACGCTTAAGACAATCACTTAAATATTTAAATTACAAGAAATGTAATAATTATAATGTAAAAACATAGACAATAAATGCAGTTTAATGTAATCAACAGAAAAAAACGTTCTCTATTTATGACGATTATGTGAATTTGTTTATATTTTAAATAAGAAATAATAATGTTTGTAATGGTTTATTTTTATGAAAAATTGATTTCATAAAATGAAATAATTTTATAAGGTATGACTCATTCATTACACAATTTTACAATTAGATTACTTAAAGGAATTTTGGTGCACTCTGTGTATCCCTGGCCATGGAGCAAAATCAACCCTTGTTCGGTCTCAGGTGCAAAAACAGCCTTTTCATCTTCCTCAAGGGCATTGAAGAGAAGCTGATGGTTTGTTACAGACCATCAGCCCTTTTTGTTCTACGGTTCTTTAACTATTCAGAACCTTATTCTATATTCAAAAGAACCAGCATCGAAAAAATTTGTCTTCTGAAGCTATTCGTCTGCTCCAAAAATAGTACTTGATAAAGAATATTGTTACACTGGATTCTCAGATAAATTGTTACAAAAGACTCAACTTATTCTTTTCACATCAAGTTTTTTTTTTTTTTTTTTTTTTCAGCTGGTTATAAAGAACTCCATTTTTTTTTTTTTTTCTCAAATTTATGAATATGTAACAACAATTTTTTCTCTACGTAGTAACTATTCGGCGTGTTATGAAAGGCGCTAAAAAAATTCTATCCTTTTGACATGAATGTAGTAAAAGCATTCTAAGAAAGTAGGAAATAATGTGTCTGGGCATCCTATCTATGACACAACGGCCCAGTGACTCTGTTGGGAAACGCGTGGTTAGAAAGCCTAGTGATGGAGCGTTCTATTCCAGAACAGTTTTTTTTCCAATCAATTTTTATTGAGGAATTTAATGTTTCCTTTTTATATTTTTATTTTTGTAAATTTTTTCCAAAGATTCTGCTCTATTTATACTATTAGCAATATATTTAATTTAATTTTTTGTTTTCTGTAATTGCCTTTTCTGAAATTTATATTTATTCATTCTTACTTGAGGTTTAATAGCTCTTAAAGATGCATTGGTATTCCTAAAGAAAAGTCTGCCCTTATTTAGAGACAATTTAATAAGACAATTATAAAATTAAGACAAGTAACTAGTAATTAAGACAATTATAGTAAATAGGACAATTTTATATAAAAGACTAAAATATCTTAAACATTTAGAAAATCGTTTCTATATACACTCACTTTTTACAGAAATGTAATGTTTTATTTCATTCAAATATTCTCAGACTCAAATTTTTTAAAACAATCTTAGTCGAATTATATTACTATATTTGCTTTAAAAATCAATATTTCTCATTCATAACTGTTCATCAATCATAACTATTTTTCATAGGTTTTATTAAGTATACAGAAGCATTAAGAAACTTATTGTGAACGCTCCAATGATAGAATAATTAGAAATGTTTTATTCTGAACAAAAATATAAAATAAAATAGATTTCAACTTGTAATAATGGATAAATGTAAGTATTTAAAAAGAAATTCGAGATTTACGAAATTCTTTTAAGTTTAGTTATTAGGAAGATGAATTCAAATTTTAAAGTTGTTAATAATAGAAAATAATGTATATTTTTGTAAGAAATTCAGAGGTATGTAATTTTGTAGCCACTCTATTCTGAACAAACTGTAGCAATATTTTGTTTCGAATTAAAGTTTATTTCAAATATAAGTGATTTAAATAGGAAAACAAATGTCTTCCAGAATGAAGGGGGAAAAGACGAAATAATAATAATAATAATAATTTATCGAAAACAAGAATATGAAAATTAAATGAATACAACTTATTAAGAAGATTCAAATACTAAATTTAAAACATAATAAATGTGCAATTCAACAATGACAAAACGGTCAACTTTCACAAAAACACAAACAAAATTCAATTGCAAAACACAATTCTATTGAATAATTCCTATTTCTGAAACTGAAGCAGAAACAGCCACACATGAACTGCTACTTATCTCTGGATTGATTAGCTGCTCGTGAATCTCATGGATTAATCAATGACTCTTCTTGGCCTCCAGCTCATCAATAGTTTTTCAACTAGTTTTCATTTCGTTGCATTTAAAATATTTAAAAATTGCAATTTTCATTTGCTTCAAGTACTTTTTTTTATTTAAATCTAATATTTATTTACAAAAACAATACAAAACAATTTACAAGGAACATAAATCGCAGAAACATACACTCACTAAGAAAAATGAATTCTCCCTATAGAAAAAAATTTCTATATAACAAACAAATAAAAAGTCTAGATTTTAACTAACTTGGTCAAATCTCTCCACGAACGTCACTGAATTCTTGCTAGATGATGATATTTTCTCAATTTAAAGAGAGTACGGAAAATAGCTTTTTAATAAAAAATAAATATTTTTTCACAAAAAATTAAAAATAATAAATAATTTTAATAGTAAATATTTCCTCATTAATGATGATGACTCAGTTATTTTGCGAAGCAACAAGTTTGAATATAAAGACAAATAGAGTTACAGAGAGTAACATTTACAACTACTTACACTTACAGTAGCTAAAATTTATATTTAACTTTCTATAATATTCTGTAAAACAATTGGTTAAGACAGGCAAACTACGGCCCGTCGGAAGGAATTTTATTCGAAGGAAGCCCGCGGATAGAATTTTAATTTGGCGGTCCGAGGCAAATGAAAAGAAATATATATTTATATATTATATATCCCTCTCCTTTTCTACTTTGATGAAATATTATTTTTTCTTCCTTTTTTTTTTCAAGGGACTGATGAACTTTTACTTTCTCTATTTGGATAGTGTTACCATGCCTTTCAGCGTAAATTGTGAAGCAGTGAGGTCAGATTTGCAGGTTGAATTGAATTGCAATCTAACAATCATCTCAATCAGTTGTTTCTAAATATGTGAAAGTTAGAGTTTTACAAATCATTATCGAAAGTAAATTTCCCAAATTAAATGTCTCACGCCCAAAAATCAGTGTTATGTTTGCTTCATCTTATATATGGGAACATCAACTATGAACCTTAGAAAGAATTATTTCAGAAGTAGACTGACAGATGAGCAGTTAACGTCGTTCCTTAGAATCACTTCGAAACTCAATAAAAGGAACTTTTAAAAATGAAATCGCGATTTCATTCTTCTCATTAACATATTTAAATTGTAATACCTGTATATATTTTTTTAAATTTGAGAAAAATTTATCTTGGCCAGCCAAACTTTTTTTTTTCGATTTTTGGCCCGACCGAAAAGTTTGCCCCTCCCTGGGTTAATAAATAGTGAAATTGCCCCCGATCTAGAAATCAGTAATGTTGATACAGAAAAATTAGCAGGCCAAGAAGAAAGTGAACAGTCTGACTCATAATTTGACTCATTTAAAAGACAAAAAAGTCACAGAAGAATGGGTAGAATGAGAAATGAGCTAAAATTATACACAATTCTTATTTAAAGGCAATGTTAATAGTTTTTATTATGTTACGTCCTTTAATATTTAAATTAATTCAAAATTGAAAATAAGTTTACCTTACTTAAAATAAATTATATTTCGTTTTTAACTATTTTTTATAATTAAAATTTTTTAATTTAATTATTTATTTATTAATAAAAAATTCTGGGTTAACTAAAGACAAATCAAGTTCCGAACGAATCTAGAAACCGTTCTCCATTTAGACTTCTGAAGAAAACAGGAAACGGTCTTAAGTCGGGGATTACTTATAAATGTTTTGTTTAATTATAAATGAAAAATTTTTTAAATAAAAAGTACAAATGTTTTGATTAATTATAAATGAAAATTTTTTAAATAAAAAGTATAAATATTTTGATAACTAACAACTTCAACATTTTTGTGTTAACTAAAGACAGACCTAGTTGATGAAAAATATTAAAAATAGAAATCAAGATTAAAAATTCTTCATTCAGACTTCTGAAGGAGATAGGAAACGTTCGTAAGTCGAGGATTACTTATAAAAAGGCTACCTTTATGAACTATTCTCTATTCAGTTAATTATTATTGCATTCTTTTCTTTTATTGCATAGCATTCGCGGTTCGCAATAATTCCGAAGTGGTGGTCATCCAACGAAAACAAAGCGAGTGTCAACAGTGACGGTGAGATGAAAGAAGAAATCAAAGAATTATCCAGGGTCATCCGACCAAAGAGGAATGGTTCTATAAAAGGAATTATCGATTTCACGGAGGATCAAATACCAAAAATGTTTCACAGAGATTTCACAACGGACTCAGCGATTATGTTTTCATTTATTTAACAGTTTCAAATAAGATAACTTGGATCATTACTTTTTTGAAATAACGTATGCTTTATTTTTAGTGATCTTTCTTGTTCTGTATAATATATTATTATGTTGGACTTATTAAGATACTGCTTTCCGGAAGAACTTTTAGAAATGTCTTACATCTGGATGTCATGTGGGAGAAAACTTAGAAAACTCTCAACAAGATGTCCGATGCGAGATGACACAAAATACTGCAGAGTTCGCTCGTTTTTCAAAGCATTGACACGGCAACGAACAACATCCATGGGAATCTCCTTGCTCATAAGCTTCTTCCATTGCTACTTGACTTCAAGTCAAATTACCTTTTTAAACAAATCAAGCAGCAATAATTTTATTACAATAAAAACGGTATTTAATAAATGATATGAAAATATTGACTCTTTTGATGAAATTCCAAAAAGAACAATAGCACTTTTTGATGAATTATTTCTAAATACTATTATTATAAGTTAAAGTCTATTCAATTAAAAGCCACTTTAGTATCATGAATCTTTGTTGTCGAATTGGCTGTTGTTCCCGCGTGGTACCATTTTCCTTAAGATTCTCATCGGGAAATTCATTTCCAATCAAGAGGATACCGCATTGTAAAAGCAGGTTTACACTGGATGCTAACATTCTAAAGCAAATCAGAAGCTCGAGTGGGCAAGCTTCCTATTGAATGGCCGTTCTACAACGTGAGATCTTAGTATCCGGTAGAAATTTACATTAAGTTCGGACTAACACAGCAGCAAATATATATTCTGACGTCATCATCATATCCTGACGTCATTTCAGATCCAGTAGACGTAACGGCTCGAAACCTGGCATTGTTTAACTGGAACTATTTAAGAAAGAACAGTGATCTATGTTTAAACATGATCTATGTTTTAGTTTTACTACCTAATTGTGCTGACAGCATAGCTGGTTTTAGATAATTTTTTTTCATTTCCACACACATGTGAACCAATTCAGTTAAAAAGTCATAATCAACTTAATGCTAGTTAATTTTTGTTTTTGTAAGCTTCCAATAGGGTGTGTTTTATATTAAAATAAATGTTATTCAAAATTTTCTATTTAAATAGTAAATGGTATTAAAGAATTAAAATATTTTTAAAATTAAAATATTGGTACATTTATTATTTATCTACAATTCCATAAAGGGTAAAATAAAATATTGTACAGAAAATAAATACAAGCAATAAAATGCTCAAATTATATATATATATATATATATATATATATATATATATATATATATATAAATATAAAAAGATATAAAGTCCAGAAAACTCCAGCACACTAGAATAAGCAAGCAAATAAAATCTATTTTACACAAGAAAGTGAACGATTGCATAACGTTAAGCAATAAAAGTGTTAAACGTATTTATTATTCAAAGAAATTGAAATAATAGTGCTTTGGGGATTACGAAATTCCAAATTGAATCAGAAAAGTTAATGCAATTTCGGATTTTATTCTAAAAATCCTGAAGGCGTAAAAGTTTTAAATGATGTTCAAACATTTTGTATTTTTTTGTGATTTTCTTTATTTACTTTATATATATATATATGCCAATGTATAATAAAATATGAGCTGTGCTTTATTTTAAAAAAAAAAAGAAAGATTGAGATTTCGATTGAAAATAAAAAAGAACTTGGACAACGCACTCAAATAAAAATACACACACTCAAATACAATAATTAATCGATTAAAATCTATAAAGAATTTAGGAAAATTTCAAACTAGTACATAATTTTTAAATAAGTGATAGTTATTGAGATAATGTCACAAAGATAATATTTGGTTTGAATAACATAAAATTTATTAGTGATATTTCTTCTTTCTATAATGAAATACAAAAATACATTTAATATTTACATGTTAGTTTAATGATACTATTAAAATTTATTATTTACATTGTCATTTGACATGTTATTTTATTTACATGTTTTTTATTTAATATATACGTTCGATTTACGTAGTTTTCCAAAAATTGATTTAAGACTAAACGAGTATAAAAAATATTTTTTCTTTATTTCAACAGATATCCAGGAAAAAAAGATTCAATTTACTAATGTGCATATGATTATTTAAATATTAAAATATAATTAACATATGAATGAATATCAAAAACAATTTGATGCACTGAGCGTATAACAAACACATAAATCTGATTTAAATAAATACGTTACAAAAAAAAATTCTTTAATTATTTTAGGAAACACACATTTATTTAAAGTATCTCAGTTTTATTATCATACAGTATTGTCATAAAGGATTTTTTTTTCTCACAAGCCATTATAACGGATTTTTTTTAATGTTATTTAAAACTTTTTTTTCTTAATAAATATTTCACCGAATTAAATTTCCTTTATATAATCAAAAATAAAAATTATTCATAAATTTATCCCTGCTTAAAATTTGATGTAAAATAATTTTCTTTATACTATAAACTAACTATTTGCAAACCTAATTTTTTTTCCCAGCAAATTCGGAAATTAAAGAACGAATTACTTCATACAGATCGCTTATGCATCCTCAAATGGTATATGAAGTTCATTTAAATCAAAGTAATAAAATTTAAAAAAAAATATTTTGCTGTCTATCACAGCTGCAAAACATGGGTGTGGCTAGCTATCTCTCGTAATAATATTTAATCAGCTTGTCAAACTTCGAAACTCAATTATGTTTATAGTTAAGAGTGAAACCGTTTAAAATAAAAAAAAATAAATAGAAGAACTATTGATCAAAGAAAAATTGTACTTGAGAAAATATTAATAAAAATTCGTGTTAAAAATGAATTGTTGTTAACTGGAATAAATTTCGCAAGACTTTCAACTTTTTTTCTTCTAAATTACGCAATTTTTTTTGGAATGAAATTGAGTAATGTTCAATAGTTGTGGAATTTCTGAAATACATGACAGGAGCACTTGTTTTTGAAAAGCAAATAAAGGAATAACTACTAGACTCTACTCTAGAATTCTTTTTTAAAACAATAAATAGCCATGAATGTAAAAATATCTTCTTTTAAATTCGTATTATTGATTTTATAAACAGAAAATTTAAATCGATTTTAAAAATATTTGAAAAATAATTAATTTCTTGATAAAGAATTTAATAACTGATCTTAACGATCATTATGGTGATTTTAAGACCAAATATATCGCTTATAATTTACTTAAAAGTATAAAAAGGCTTTCTTTATATTTTTTAATAAAACTTTTAATCAACTGTTCAAGAATATAATATCACTATAATATCTCTTTGTTTTATTTTTACGCTTAAAAGCTTCACCATTAACTAAAACTTATATAGAGAGACGATTTCTCTCAAATTTTTTAAAAATTCTTAAGTAAAATAAGAAGCTACCTATCGAGAATTGATTTAACTAATTTAATTTATTAGAAGTTACATTTATAAGATTTCTTCTTTCATCTTTTTATTAATTTATAACATATTTCACTGCTTTCCCTGCAGCACGTAAGAATCCATTTAACTACGTTAGAAAATCAATGATTTTAATAGCATTCAATATACAAGTGGTATTTTGCAAATTATTTAAATAAATAAATAAATTAGTTTTGTGGTTTAAAAACTATAAAAAAATTACTCGACCGAAAAACTTTTTTTAACAATTGATTTCCAAAAAAAAAGAAGAAATTAAAATCTTAACTGAATAAATAAAAATAAAATGAAAAATAATTATAAAATGTTTTTTTAGTGTAAAATAATTGTCAATTTTTGAAATAATACATATACGATATTTTTTTATAAAATAAATTAATTTTTTTTCACTACATATATTAATAAATAATAAACTAACAATTAATATATTAAAATCGAGTTTAGCTATAAAAAAATTAAATGAGGAACATGACACTTAAAATTGTTTAATTTATTGTAAAAATACTGATAATTTCAATCACCTAAAATAATCCACGTAATTCTCTTAGAAAAATATTGGTTACCATTTGCTAAATTTTGCTTCATAGTATTGTGGATTACTACAATAGTAGACTAAGGAAACGAAACTTAAACGAAAAATTATCATGATTGAGATCAGAAAACATATTAAAAAATCAAATTTCGTATTTAATATGATTAAACAAATTAAAAGTCTAAAATTCGCCCGAACTAAAAAAAAACTGTATCAGTAGGAAAGCACAGGTTGTATATTAAAGTGAATGTATTCTTGCAGTGTATGTATAAGGCATTGATCATTTGTGAAATTAAATACAAGGAGCGTGAATTGGTTTCGATCCAGTGACCTCGCTGCCCAAGAAATAGATTACTTAAAATCTTCTTCATGAGATCACTAAAAATATCAAAGATTCTGCATTAAAGACATTTATAATGCTAGCAGTAACCCACCGCACTGCTTCTAGATCGAGATTGCTCCGTTATTCTTAATGTAACCTTTTAAAAGTATAGATTTCATTTAATTAAATATGTATATATGAATGCAGTAGTGCATTTGAAAAGATGATTAATTTAGCTTATTAAATTAATTTAGAAATTTCCAAGAAATCAGTAAATTTTCTGCTTTAATTAAAGTGAGTCTCAATAAAATTGGGAGGCTTGATTATGAAATTAAAGGACAATTGGGTAAGGTTTAGTCTCACCCATAGAAAAAGTATTTAAGATTGCTGTATTAGTAAACTTACAGAAATGAATAAATTCCTTTTAAGATCTTTATAAAGATAATTGACCTAGAGAAATATAATTATCTAGAAACATCGATCGTATGAATGTATTAAACAAATGTGCGATTGCATTAATCAAAAAGTTTTAAAGACGGCATGTAAAGGAGAAAATAAGTCTTAAAGGGGATGTATAAAGCAAACATGTTTCGTGAACTTAGAGATTAGGTAGATCAAAAGTAGACAATTTGATTTCACTCATGTGAGTGGTGGGTGTTTTAACTGAAATGTGGCTTTGAGATTCTTAGAGCACAACATAACAAAGATGTGGATTTCTTAAGTTGATTGCTTAATTAGAGAGCTGAATAAATTAACTTACTTAATTAGCTCTCTAAGACTAGCATTACAAATTCCGTTTCATACAATCATTAGGGACATACACGATTCTGCATATTAAAAAATAATCTAGTTAAGATAGTTTCCAACAATATATAAAGCAAGTTTTATTGTATTCATCTGAAAATAAGTTTTTGAGGTAGGTTCATGGAATAATTGTAAGACTGTAGATTAGGCACGTAAAGAGTTGAGGGTGCATTTCAACCCCTTTGATGCACGTGAGGGAGGGTGTCTTACCTTGAAAGGCGGCTTCGAAATTCTTGGCGTGCAACACAGGTGGTTGGAGCCCCGCGGATGCAATTACCAGAAACAAATGGCACGCGGTGAGGATCAAGAATGCCATGTTGCCCAAATCATGTACTGGTCGATGGCAAATACCAAGTCCCTTCTAAAGCATGGAGATGCGGGAAATCAATTCGTTCCAACTCTCGTCTGCGCTCAGCCGGACTAGGAACACCCCATCGCACGCACGGAACCGAATAGCAACACTACACAGGGTTGTGCCTCAGTCGTCTGCTGGGAAGAGTCGATTCTTCTGCGGAGGGGAGAACGGTAGAGTAGAGAGGGAAGGGGCATAGATTGGATTGTCACGATTCGAGTTGGGTCGTGCCGCATTTTTCATTTTGTTTGTCTCGTTATTGTTATCGGTGCGTTTTTTTTTTTTTTTTTTTTGTACGAATGTGGGTAGGAGTTTTTCCGCATTTTGGGTTGATCCCGAAGCAGGTATGAGTCAGAATAAACGGGAGGAGGTTTGCTCAAACAGATGGAGGATGAAAAGTTTCAATAGAGATTTTGTAGAGTAACGGTTCATACGAAAGAAAAAAAGGGACAAAATTAATAGGATTGGTTTGGGACCCAAATTGCATGAAAAGAAATCCAGTGAGTATAGAAAGTATTCGTGTAACTTTATTTGTATTTAAAAGTGCTTGAAATTTCAATACTTAAAGTAATATATAATTATGGTGGAGATTTTTTTTTTTTATTTGCAGAAACTAAATATAGTTTATGATTTTGCACGTTTAACATTGAAAAACTTTAATCCAGAAATCCTATTGTGGAAATCAGCTGCTTTGCACGCATTTCGTATTGTACTTATTGATATGGTAACAGACAAATTGTAATTTTAAGAGCACTAAACCTCGATTTCTTTTTTTTTTTTTTTAATTACAAGCAATCAGCCGACGAGTTGACGAACGATGGTCTATCAATACTTACTTGATTAACTAAATTTGGAGAACCAAATCTCTTACTTATTGTCTGTTCGGCAGTATAAGGCCTACTAATCAGAAATACATCTTGATTAATGTTTTAACTTCTTTACAAAATAGTGAAATTCGTTTTCTTTCGGAAATAAAAGTCTCCGAAACTTTCTTCCCCATTTCTAAGATCTAAACTTGAAAAACACAAATTTTAAATTAAATTTTTGTTTCTGCACATATACAGCAAAGGATCTCAAATAATTTGCATGCTTCAGCTTTGAAAACTATTGTGAATCAGGATAATAGATTAATTTAAGATTAATAAAGTATTTTTCGAATGTACGAATACTTTTTATGTTTCCAAAATTCATTCGTTTAAGTTTTTTTTAAATTTTAATTAAAATTTATAAATGTTTAGATAAATATTTTAAAATTTCAAGCTGGAATATTTTTCAAACTTCTGATACTTGTTTCTATGGAATGCGATTTCTATTAAACAATAAAAAATGTTTTTCATTATATGTACAACTACATTCTACACTCATTGCATCACAAATTGCAACTTAATGTTACGTAAGTGTTGTTTTTTACGAAAGCTATTCGTTTCATTCCAGGTACGCGTTTTAAAAGAAACAAAATTTGAAGTGATGTTCGACATAGGAAAATAGTTTTTTGAAAAATTTTAACTAATTTTTATTAATTTTATTGTAATGGAAAAATACTTCTTTAAACATTCTAATCGTTTGATTTACTCTTGTGAGATGTTTCTTCTTCTAATAAAACTAGAATATTGTGACTGATCTCTAAAAATGAACATGTATTAAAATAAAATTCGTTATTTTATAGAGAATTAAAAGTATTTACATGCTCTTAATCGGAATCCTGTTTTTTGCAAAAGTAAAAAAAAAAAGATCCAAATTTTTAACAGATGTATAATAATATTTGTCTTTTACTTTATTTTAACTCAATGGTTTATAATTGGCAAGGTGCTTCTAAGCATTCAATTTCTGTAAGACAAAGCAAACACAGCATCTATAGTATAATATATTTATTTATATCCCTCATAGAGCAATGTATATTTGTAAAGAACGAGCATAATTTGAAATATCCTCTCTGTTCCAGAAAGAATATCATTTTTGAATTCAAATAACTATTACCATTCTCAACTGCAAATGACCACAGTTTTCCCACGAGCAATTCTTGAAAAGTAAATAATTTTCAAGACTCAACCAGCAATCAACGAAAGGACGTTTCCTCAAACAGAAAGAGAATGGAAGGTTTCAATCAAGATTTCGTTGAATTTATGCAGGACGGGGAATAGAAGAGTGTGAAATTCAACTTGCTTAAAGGATTTGTAAAATATTAATAAATAGATTTGAAATATGAATAATTTGATGTTTCGTACTACCCTTTGTCATTTAAGGCTTTAACAGAGAAAAATGCAGCAGAAAAATATTATTGATTGCACGAAACGTCCATAAATTTTATTAGCATTTATTGAAAATCTCAAACAAGTAAAATTTATGTATTATCAATCAAAAGTTATAAACATAATCTGGTTTTAGGTAATAAAAAGTAACTAATTTAGATATCTTAAAACGAATGAATAATTGTATTATCATACTATTAATCTATTTTTCTACTTGTATTAACCTACGTATGCTAAAACTGATTTTATAAAGTTAGTAAAACTGTTATGAAACTAGTATGTTAAAACTACTAGTTTCATAACAGTTAAAAATACTTTAATTTTTTTTTTTTAAATACAAACTGTCTTTTCACTTGATTTTTTGTTTAACTATATTTATGCAATGACTATAAAAAATAAAAACAAAAAATGAGAATACACAAAACTACAACTTAGAATACGCCCAAAAATATAATTTTCAAAGCAAATAAATAATTACTAATAAAAAATGACTAAATGAAAAATGACTTACTAAATGATTTAATTTGTGGTATAAATACAGAACATTGAAGGAAAAAACACTTAAAAGTAAAAATATATGTATTAATTGAACTAAACATTTGCAGATGTTTGCTTCAATAAATTAAGAATACACTAATAGAATTTCCATTACTTTTACTAAATAAGAAAGTGTCAATATTTAATTACATGCTCTCTAGCTTTTGTCATTGTCCCGGAGCGTCGTGACACAGACTCTTTTTAATTTTACCTTAAGATATTTTGTTCCTTTTTGTTTCAAATGATCTTATTTAATGTTATTGTACAACGTTTCGAGTATAGACCACAGATTTTCAATGACACTGATGTCTGCCGATTGGAGTACCTGCTTGCAATTATAAACGTATCCCATTTTTACATTTTGTGCTGTAGATTCGGAATCACTGTTTTGCATGAATATGAAATTTCCATTCAAAGCAAACTTATTGATACTTTCTTTCAGTTTCATTTTGAGTATATCTTAAACCATGTGGATCATTATACCATTTATGAAAGCAAGCTTTCCAAACTCTGCTGGAGGGCGTACAACACTCCAAACAATAACGGAATCCCCAACTTGTTTTACACTTTTTTTTTTTTTTTTTTGTAGAAGAAAAAATTAATTAAAAATTATAAATAAATTTATGAGCAAAGGTTCTGTTATTTCCAATAATAAACGTTTTCTCTTTAATATTTCATGATAAAATAGACTATACTACAGTGCCCAAAAAATAAGACCAATTATTTTTTTCAAAAACTTCCTAAACTTTTATTCTTCCAAGATTATTTCATTGCCTTCAACGGCTGCTGCGCATCCACGGAGCTTCGCCAAAACTCAAATCATCATTTGATTGCCTTCAATGTAATCCCTCCGGGCATAATGCACTTATGCCAACATTATATACGATATGGGTTCATTTTCATAATTTGGTCCCGAAGTAATAGATTTTATACATACTAGTACTGTTCAATCTTTTAGATTTCTTTCACTGTATTTAAAATTGGTTTGGTTTGTCGCTCTACGGTAATTTTATGCACACTTTAGGCTAATTAGACCGGGACCTACAGTTTAACGTGGTTTCCGAACCCCCCACAAACATCCATGCATTTGATAATATATATATATATAAACAGCATCTGATATGCACACATCATAGTAGTTTAAATATTAAAATTTTGCTTATTTTAGCTTTTGAGCTTCATTTTTTATTTTTATCTATTTATTTATTTTTTTAATAATTTTAGCTAGCCACAGTTTTTTTTTTTTAAAGCTACTAACCAAATTTGTTTTGAAGCAACAAATTATAAAGTTGCAATGATATTTTTTTCTCTGAAATACAGAGCACTTTCTTCCTCAAGGTTCCTTATTCAAAAAAAAAAATCATTCATCTAGAGATCAAGATAACGTACTTGACTAGCCGAAAGAGATAATAATCAAAGTGATGAATAATCACATAAATATTAAATAATGATAATTCTTCACTGAAGGAATAAATATTGAAACATTATATTCTTTTTAAGTGCTTTTTGCAACATTGTATAATTTTTAAATACTTTTTGAAACTTTGTATAATTTTTAAGTACTTCTTGAAACATAGTATCAATTTTAAGTTCGTCATGAAACATTGTATCAATTTTAAGTTCGTTATGAAACATTGTATCAATTTAGAGTTTTTGCTTTCGAAACGTTATTATTTTTTATGGCTTTTGGAAACATTGTAGTTTTTTTAACATTCTTTCAATAACATTGTAATGAAAGGTAAAATAATTAACAAAAAGCACTTCTCTGAAGCGTAGAATGATGACAGATACAAAGAATAGTGAAACAAATATTAAGAATTTCAGATTTCTACCAGATCATGACAACATCTATTAATTATAAACGATCCTTCATTAACAGGTTTGACTACACATCACAAAACGATTAACGAATGTAAGTCGAAAACTTACTACTGTGCCCGAAAAGTAAGACCAATTATTATTTTTTTCAAAAACTTTATTTTTTGATTATTTTTTTATTTGCTCTTCCAAATTTATTTCATCGCCTTCAAATAAATCTCTTCCGAACACAATGCACTTATGACAACTTTTTTTCCAATCCAATTTTTCCAATAAAATTTAAGCAATATACAGAATGAAAAAAAAATTGATACTATACATTTTATTATTTGCAAAGGTGTATTTAACAGTCATAATTAAATAAATAATATTTAATTATTATCTATTAAAATGACACTATTCATTAAAAATCATTAGCATTTACAAATGTTGTATCTCATTCTTAGTTAAAATTTAGTAGTGCTGATTATATGATTTACATTGACATGTGTTATACAATGACTTCTAAAATGGTAAATATACCCAACCTCTTCTTGATATTTGTAAATTTCGAAGCAAACAAATAATTGCTAATAAGTACAACTCTATGAATAATTTAATTTGTGACAAAAATAAAAAAAGAAAATCACTTGAAAAAAAATTCAGTTAACATATAACTAAACATTTGCAAATTTTTGCTTCAAAAATTTGGAATATGCATTTGGGAAATTTGGAAAATATATTAACAATCATTAAATTTTAATATCCGTCAATGCTACGATAAAGCCATCATTACTTTCAAATATTTCGAGTTAGTTGCACTTTAACTCTTCATTTTAGGACAATAATATGACATCTCGAAGAAGAACCAGTATTCATGTGAGAAAAATAGTTCTAAGATTATCAAAGAAAGATAAATCTTACCCTGAAATCGATAAAATTACAGGAGAATTTTCTGAAAAGAAAGGCAGTTATCACTCATAAAATAAGATGAAGAAAAAAAAATTCTGTATGAAGTTACAAAAAATTTACTTTAAGAAATCAAGCTGGATCCCAAAGCACTAAACTTATTAAAAAACTTTTTGTAAACATTGGTATGCGTATTAGTACCCAAACTGTTCGAAATAACATCGGAAAAGGGTGGTTATAACGATAAATTAGCAAGAATGAAACCATTAACCAGGTCACAAAAATCAAAGACAGGATTTAGAATTTGCTAACAACAAGTCAATTATAGATCCAAAACTTACAGAGGAAGGTCATTTTTTAGCGACAAGAGTAAATTTACTAGTGATGAATGCTTAATTGTTTGAGAAAGCCAAATTTTTTTTTTCACAAATTAAATTATTCATAGAGTTGTACTTATTAGCAATTATTTGTTTGCTTCAGAAATTTACAAATATCAAGAAGAGGTTGGGTATATTTACCATTTTAGAAGTCATTGTATAACACATGTCAATGTAAATCATATAATCAGCACTACTAAATTTTAACTAAGAATGAGATACAACATTTGTAAATGCTAATGATTTTTAATGAATAGTGTCATTTTAATAGATAATAATTAAATATTATTTATTTAATTATGACTGTTAAATACACCTTTGCAAATAATAAAATGTATAGTATCAATTTTTTTTTCATTCTGTATATTGCTTAAATTTTATTGGAAAAATTGGATTGGAAAAAAAGTTGTCATAAGTGCATTGTGTTCGGAAGAGATTTATTTGAAGGCGATGAAATAAATTTGGAAGAGCAAATAAA
>BPLR01015390.1:0-161547 GCA_021605095.1 Caerostris extrusa | reverse complement strand
TATATATTAAGTGAGATGCTTTTTAAACTCGTATTTAGACTTTTGAAAGTGAAAATGAGAAAATAAATTTTACCGAGATTAAAATAATCGTTTTTCAATATGTGTTTTTAACAAATGATATGCTCATAACGATTGCAGTTTTTCATGTGATAACTAATGAAACACAAATACATATATTGATTAGATTACTTTAACGATTAATTTTTCTGAAACTGAAATCTTAAATAGAAGGTTTTCCTGGGTTCCTTTTTAATGTAAAACTCGTTTAAATTTTCTTTAAACTAATGATTATTTTTAAACACTGTAGTGTGCAGGTTGTGCAACTGGATTGTAACTGGGTTGAGATACTTGACTGCCACAAGTTTCAAAACTCACAGCTTTATTTACACACGCACAAACTCCACACACATACAATATTTAACACATTTAAACACATATAATTATAGATTCGTGGAAAGAGTCTAAGCAGAAGCACTTCTAGCAGAAATTTCGATACTCAGATACGCGAGGGATGCGTGGAATATATTTCGTCTCCTGGTGAGTCTGTAGGCCAACTATTACGCAGGGTTAAATATATTTCCTCTAGGGATGAGAGGTTATAAACAAACGTTTCTCAGTAGAAGCGCGGGTTGCGCTGTACTTCCTCTCCGGTGGAAGTCTCGAAGCCTACTGACCATGTCTCCTGAACACCACAGGGCACTCTTGCAGTGCATAGGAAGCACGGTTACAAGGTGTTATCTCTGCACTAAATATTAATATAAAAATCAAAAATACAAAATATTTTAGAATTTTTACATTAATATATAATGACTACAAGCATCTAAATATATTAAAATACACAACACAAGAAACTATTTTAAAAATGTATTTATAGTTTTTTAAAGCTTTATGTTAACACATACACATATTTTAAAAATTAAAAATATATTTTTATTCAATGATTCTATTAATATTGCATAACTATACCTTAAAAAAATACTAATCTTCACCCTTTAAGAAACATTTTTATCATCCATAAATAAAAACACTTTTATTCACTTTGATTCTTTCTAAAAAGTGTTCATATCCAAGATATGGTAGTAACAGCACATCTTACTAAATAGATTTTCATTTATTTCACCTTAAGGTAAGCTATTTTGGATTTTTACCCTTTTGTTTACGTAAAAAACGGCCGCATTCAATTAAATGAATGAAGGAAAGGATCTCGAGATAATTTGGACATCGTAAATCTTTCTCCTGGTGAAATTCTGAAAATAAATGAAAGACATCATAAAAAATATCAAACTCTCGTCGTTTAGATTTAGGAAGGGTGAAATGTATATAAAAAGCCTTTGAAGACTTATGGACCTTTCAAAAGAGACAGTGCAAGAATTGTAGGAAATATACTGTTATTTTTAAAGATAGTATAAATGATTGTATTAAGAAAGTCGAATGAAAGGTTTTTACAATTTGTAGATAGACTCGGTAAGGTTTACATAGATTAATTTCCTTTTACAGGAATAGAAAATTTATAACTGGTATCAAGAGTTTTATGGAAACATTCTATTTGCATTTAAAGGCAATGAAAGTAAAGAAATTTCGTTCAAGGAAAATGAGTTACTATAACATGCATTGAAAAACTCGATTTCAACGAAGAAAAAAAAAGTTCTTGTTTTCGATAGTTGAGCATTTTGACTTTTTGATTTGATTTTTATAACGATCAGAAAATTCAACGTTATCTAGGATACACACACGTAACGAGAAGAATGGGCCTGAATGGCCGAGTGTCTAGCACTCTGGCGCTCGAGGCTGCAGGTTTTCGGGTTCGTGTCCCGTCGGTGCTAGGGATGTTTGTAGTGGTTCGGAATCCACTTCAAAGAGTTGGTCCCAATATGATCGTAGAGCGTTGTCTTGAGGTTTAGTCAGTTTTCAGACCTCGGGGTTCCTCGCTAAAGTGAAGCTGAATATTACCCCTTAGCCATGGCCCAATCGCCTACAACGGGTCTTCTGGACTTGGTGTAGGCTTTCCTGCACCAGGGGGATTAATAGCAACAACAAGGAAAATTGCTATTATCACTTACATCTTTCCACCACAGTTTTGAAAGAATACCCTGACGATGGAATCTGGTGGATTCGAATCTTCCTTGTCGAACCATATGGAAAGACTTTTCCGGCTTCCAGATTTATCTTGACCGTCTCCGGCATTAACATGGAAACTTGCGAATCAGTTTCGCTAGTCGGTTTTCGAAAATGGCTTCCTTAATTCGGAAACTCAACGTGTAATCTACCAGATTGCTCCAGCCAGAAAAACGCTATTAGTTATAAAATTATTGCAACGAAAAAAAAAAAATAGACCAGTAGCATTTTAATTCAACAATTTAAGAATATTCTACAATGTGATATTTTAAGAATAGATTGTAAAATGTTATTTTATTTGGGCTTGACTTGTATAAATATTAACGAATGCTTAGCTTATGAAACAAAAAAAACAATTTCATTAGTCAAATAATTTCCATTAAAAATACAGACACCTTCCTTTCAATTTTATATCTTGTCTTGTAGATTTGAGATTAATGCTCACTGATGCTGCTTTATCTCAATTTATCCAAATGATATTAAAATACTAGAGATAAAAGAATTTAATAAAGGTGGAAATTAAATATTTATACTTTAAAACTCGACATTTTGGATTCCATTACCTATGGTGGATCATAAATTCAGGTTTAAAATAAAAAGAATCGTTGCACGTACTTTCTGGCAACCAAGAGAAAATAAATAAGATGCGATAAGATAAGGAAAGAAATAGATAAAACGGTAGATCAAATAGATTATATGATTTTAACAATGGAATGATGATAAAAAAAATATAAAGTACAACTAGTACTAGAAATAAAGGTAAATAAGAAGCAATAATCCCCAGAAGGAAAACGTGGAGTACCCCATAGCTAACAGGGTTACGAGACTTTTCGTAGAAATTGAAATATCGTTGCCATCTTATAATATGCAACATATCAAATATCCAAGAGTAAAAAATAACTTTACATCGGAAAACACTTTGTAGCTTGTTTCCTGGTTCAACATATGAAATAAAAATGTTTAAAAATGTTTCCGGAGTTTTGCAGAATAGGCATATTGGAGATGAATTCAGGAAAACTCGATGGAGTTTTGAATTAGAAGGATATGTCTGTGCGAAACATGAAGTGAGGAATATCTTCTTTTCGATGAGTAGGAAGATGTCTGCGAGAAGGTTTAATACTATTCAAATGACGGAATTCTTGAGCATATTTTCCACTTATCCACCGTTCTGTTGCTTTTATCTGTGCTTTCTTTTTGTTGTTGAAATATAAGGAGATGTCCAATGAAATATTATTGTGTCTGCTACAGATCTTGCGAAAGAATCTGCCAGTGCATTCTCTGTAATATCAACGTGTCCTAGGGAAACAGATGAATTTGGTTGATAAATGCTATTGCAAATAGTTTGAAGTTGATTGCCAAGGAACTGGATGACTTTATTGGAATGGGCGTTTCAATTTAATGCCTGAAGAACAGAAAGGCTGCCTGTGAGGGCAATATATTTATGAGATTAGAAAACATAAGTCGAAAGGGTTAAAAGGTTACAAGGGCTTCTCCTGTGAAAATACTGTTGTAATTTGAAATCTGTACTGATAAAGACTGCTGTGAAAATGAATTGATGATTGTTATTGAATGTTTAAGGTATGTTTTAAATGCGTCAAAGGTTTAAAAGACTCTGCCTTTCAATGTTCGCTTTTGTATTGTTCAGGTATTAAAGGTGTTTGATGACATGATGGGATAACTGTTTGGTGTGAAAAGGTAAATTATCAAGATGAAATGTAGCTAGAGTTCCACTAACAGAAGGAAAATTGGGAATTAAATTGAAAAGTTGTATGTTTAAGTTGTCTAGAAGGCTTGCAAAAAAAAAAAATTGAAGAGAAATGGAGGGTTTAGCCTTGGGGTGTGATTTCTTGAGAGAAGAGAAATGAAGAGAGGAGAAGAGGAATCAAAAAAAAATATGTTTGGGAAAAAATAAGCTGTGTCAACATATACTGCTTTTCAATTGACCAGCTTCTTTTAGTAAAATGGGAATCAGAGTCCACTTCTGAAGATCTGTTGCAAGATGATATAAAACACTGAACAGTGTTTGGAAGGCGCTATAGCTGAATGAGATAAAGATAGGAGCTCCATATTCCGGTAAGCTACGATTTGTGGAATTTGTTACTTGAACTAAATGCCGGTATAATATAATCCCAGGAATAAGCCGCAATTGCTTTGAGTGCATTTAACTTTTTAATGGCTTTCTTTTTAAGAGATACTAAGTGTTAAAATATACTAAGATTAAGTTAAGATTAAGATTATACTGTCTTTTTAAGATATACTAAGATTTCATAGTTTTTCTTATTATTGAATAGAACATGGGGCAAGAAAGAGTGTAAATCAGAATATGATGCAAAAGTGCGAGCAAGATTCTGTTAATCACAAAGAAAAAGATTATCTTCACACCCTATAATGATAGGTTTGCATTCTTTTGTGTAGAAAGGAGTTGAAGGGATAACTGTATCGATAGGTGATCACTGTCAGAAGGGTCGGAGTGAATAAAAGCAAGATAAATTGGCTTAAATATCTGTATTGGCGATGAAGAGATCAATAAAAGAAGTAGAAGTTGGAGTAATTTGAGTGGGGGTGTTGGTATCGAGAATATTTAAATTGTTATTAATAATCCAGTTAATCAGGGTTTCAGAACTAGTAGTAGAAGAATAGGATCCGAGAATGGGATGATGAGATTAATATCCTCGAGAATAAGGCAAGTAGAGGGAAATTATAGATAAATTGCTTCAAGCCATTCAGTGGTGAAAAGGTCCTTGTGAGAATAGATATTGACTTTTGTAAAAGTTTTATGTGGAATATGTAGTGTATTTCTGCTTGAATTTCATTTTTGAATGAGGAAGATTGGCAAGATTAAAAACACTGTTAGAAATACTGGAATCGATTGCAATTAAAAGCCCTCCTCTTCGTATATTACAGGGATGACCACCACGGCCATCCCTGTAACATTTTTGCGGCCCGTGAGATTTATCCTCATTTACAAAATATTTTTTTTTTTATAATGGCCAAAGTAGTGAAACCCAATGTATTAAAAAATACATTTGGGCATTCATATATTCAAAAATTAACTGTCGAAATTATGAGAAAAATTTAACTTTTGATTTAAAAATAATGTTCTTGCGAATATATGACAGATATTGTCTGTTTTATTTATAAATTTACAGTTATGAGTTCGCAGAATAATTAAATTATATTATTCGAACTCATGATGCTAGCGCATCTTGGAGGATCTAATATAACAGGTTCTATGTTTCATTTTAAGTGACCTCGGACGCAGTGACAATATCTAGATATGGGAGAAATATGGCACAAAAAGTTGTTAAAGTTGTCGCTTTTAGTTCAACTTACACCTACAAATCTTTTTTTTTTTTTTTTTTTCAAAAATGAAATTGACCAAACACAAAACCCGCTCAAACATAACGGATGCTAACCTGCAGCACTGTAAACGAGAAGTTGTTTTTTCTTCCAATTCCATTGCAACGTCTTCAAATGATATATATGTCGGGATATTGTAAGTAGGAATCTGGTGGAGATCTTTACAGGCTTTGATTGGAAAGTCCTAGATGACTTTCATGTTTGCCAGTTCTCTGGAGGCATAAATGTATAGTAGATAAGATTATCTCGCCTTGTCTAGTTATATGCACATAGTCTATATACTTCAAAGTAGTTATTTTTGACGCTATGTTATCTTTCAGTATTCTTGGATGCGCTTTGTATATTTCGAACCTCAAGTACTATGAGAAAGGAACGAGCGTTATGTTTGATATGTAATTTGTACATTTGAAAAGATGTCGCTATGATATATGAAATTAAAGTATGTGTCAACGTGTGGATGTTGGAGGTGTAATACATAAGATTAGGTTTTTGTAGTGTTGTCTGCCATACTAAACACACCCCACTCAAAGTGTAGGGCCTTCGCGAATTACGCAAATTTTCTAACGAAAACATATTATTAGGAATTAAAAATAGAAATTAAATATAAATACAGCTGGCTTACCTGAATTGAAAACTAAATTAAAAAAAGAAACGAAACCTCTACGATTAGGGAAACTTAACACAAAATCAAATGAATAAACTAAGATAAACGAAACTCTCAATTTCAACTACATAAAAGAAAACATTTCATCCTCAATTTCATATTTAATAAAGTAAAATAAAATGATAAATACTTTTTTTCATATCATGCTTCTAGATGTATAATTTCTAAAGATTTTTTTTTTTTTTTTTTTTTTTTTTTTTGTGAAAAAGTAGCATACGGTTGTACCTAGTTGTAAAATGCATAAATTATTATTTTTGTGATTCATTATAATTTATGTGTGATATAATTAAACAATGCTTATTTTTGAAAAGAACTGTACTAATTAAAAGATAAATTTGGTTATATGAAGGTAATGCATCCAATTTATGCATTTCTATTAGATTAAATACTTAATAAGCTTCACATGTACTCATCTTGGTTTTACATAAGAAAAAATTCTATACTTTTGCGAGTAAAATATTTTTGAAAGAATAGAATAGAAGGGAGAAGAATTTTAAACCTAAGAATGCCTTATGTATGGAAAAATATTCTCTTCCCATGCAGAATGTTTTACAAATATTTCGTCGAAAATTTCAGGAAAAAGTTCTAGCTGAATAATCATTAAAATTGAAAAACCCAAAAGTCAGCTTCATGGGGTTTTTTTTTCCAAATAGCTCAATATTTCAACCATCTTCTATACCGAAAAAAAGTGACTCTGGGGCAGAAAATATACATTTTGCTCAAATTTTCATTTTACCAAATAGAAAATAGTAGTATTTCTCCTGAACATATTTTTAAAAGTTATAAAATTTTTTAGTGTATGAGTAATTCGCTGAAAATTTTTTTTATTATTGTAAAGTATTAAAAGATTGGAACAATAAAAAAAAACTTCTTACTGAATAACGAACAATTTTATTTATTTAAAAACAATTAAACAATTAATATTAATATAAGTTTTTGTCCTTTGCTTTATCTACGCTGTATTTCTTGTGATATTTTAAAAGAGTAGCGTAATATAATTTTATGGAACCTAATGGCCGAGTGACTTACACTCTGGCGCTCTGTACCATAGGTTTCGAGTTCGAGTCCCGCTCTGCAATGGATGCTTATAGTGGTTTCGGAATGCACTTTAACAATAGGTCCAGGTTAAATGTGACTGTTCAGCGTAGTGCTGACAACCCTGCCCATAAAATAAAAGAATCTTCTATCTCTAAATCCTCAGAAAAAAAGACGGCCTTGGTCACCATGGGGCTGTTTCGCCAATGAAGTAGAATATACTTTTATGTATATTTTTTCTTATTTTCTTGAATAAAAGTTGACAAAAACTCTTTAAAACTGAATGATATTAGTACATACTTGTTTCTATTTACTCATATTTTGCAAGGGGAGCTATATATATAGCTCATACTATATGCAAGGACTATATTTTCAACTTTCAAAGGGACACTAACTCCATAGACACAGAAGCTTTCGGCGGTATGGTATCGCTTGTAGGGTTTCGAACCCAGCAACTTAGTAAGGAAACACAATACATTATTCATGACGCCATCCCAGGTCAGAAGAAAAATCAGCTGAAATTATATCAATTGATTTTTGTTTGAACTTTAAGCAAAATTTTAAGAGAAGAAACTTGCATTGGCGTAAGAAATAAAATATATTTAAAAAAGAATAACTGTGTGAATAATGTCTCGTATATATGTCGGCAGACAATGCGGTTTTTGATAGAAATATTCAACCGGACGTTGCTAATATGAGCTCCAATATGCTGCCATCCATATGACTGATGAAAATAAACTCTTACAGTTTGCTTATCACAAATGCTTATCTTACTGAATGATGAATTAGGGAGAAAATTATCTTTTATATTTTTTCTTTATTAAATATGCTTATCTGTCTATCATAAAGACAAATATATAGGCAGAAATGGAGTAGGAGTGTCCAAATCAATTTAAATTACGGATATTACATACTGTACTTCATTGATAATGCTGTTGTCTTCGTCATTGTACATACTGTCCACTCCTTGTAGTGGGAATAAAATAGGACTTCTATTAACGCCTAGTATACTGTCAATTGTAGTAAAACAGAATCTTGTTTACCTTAAAGTTGAAGCGCGTTAAAGGAAGGTGTCGGTAAGCGACTAATACCTGAATAAAAAAAAATTTACATTTGTCATTGACAACGAGGAATCATAAATACGTTATTGAATTATCTTAGACAGGAATGGGTCTAGACAGTGAGTCTTCGAATAAAATTAAATTACTTTTATCGCATACCGTACTTCATTGATAATGTTTGTTGTCTTCGTCATTGCACATGTACTCCACTCCTTGTAGTGAGAATAAAATAGGATTATTACCAGCGCATACCAGCTACACTGTCGATTGTAGCAAAACAGAATCTTGTTTATCTTAGGTTGAAGCGCGTTAAAGGGTAAGCGATTAGTATTTGGTATTAATAGGTATTGGTATAAATTCTGTATTACCTGGTATTGATTAGGTAAGCGATTAATACCTGCATTAAAAAATTTTTCTAAACATTCGTCATTGACACCGGGATAATGATAAATTGATTTTTTAATTACCTAAAAAATTTGAAAAATCTTGGTGAATTCTTTTTAATTATATTTATGAATAAAATGCAATCTTAATCTAAAAGGTTGGTAAATGTTGGTTTATTTCTCGAAAATGTTTTTATTGTTTTTGTTTTTACCTGAAGTTATTCGTCACTAAAACGACAGATATGTAGCAGATTCATTGTTACTCAAGATTCACCACAGGGAAAGGAGGCTACTACACTGCAAGAGCACAAAAGGGGGACTTTCTGCCTAAAGATTTATCATTGTCCATCCTTGGTCAAGACTATGAAATTTCAGTTGTTAGAATTAGAGACAAGTTTCCTCAGCTTAAAAAACAACGCGTTATCTATCAGATTATTTTGACTTACTTCTTGAAAATTAGTGAATGATTTTTTCCAATCAAATGCCAACAAACCTGAATTGTAGCGTATTTTTAATATTATTTTAAAACTTATTAAAAAACAATAATTATAAAAAAGAAAACCGATACTAGTAATATTTATAATTTGTTTAAATTTTTCTAGAAAGGTAGAAACAATCTTTTGTTCCAAATTAGATGTCAGTATTGTAATTTTATGTGATTTATGAGAATATAATTGCAGCATCCCAACTTTTTAACTATAATTAAATTTTGCCTTCATTTAATAATTAAGATAAATTAAAATAGATTATATTTAAATTAATTATAAACCGAGAATAATACACATTAGTGAAAAATGAATTTGTGTATATTAATTATAAATTGAATTATTTTATAACAAAGTAAAATTTTAATTAATTAGTTATAAGAATTAAAAAGTTTTCCTTTTTTAACGTCTAGGTTTTTACAGAAATTATTGAGTTTAGTTATATTTAATTTTAATTAAAGTAATTATAAGATAAAATTTGCCATTCAAAACAAATTCAGGTGTTTAAATATCTTACAGTCAAATTATAAAAAAAAAAAATTTATTTTTTTTGAATATTTTAATGATTCATTACATCTTTAAAATTCTGTTAAAATAAATTTTTATTAATTAATTTCAAAGCCACACATTGTAAGCCTTTGATATTATTAAAAAAGATTGAGCTCATTGAAGTGTTTAAAGATTAAAAAGTAATCCATATCAGATTAAAAATTAATAGGATATAATCTGATAATTCTCTCTGTTGCATATCAAAGATAGGAAAAAAAATAAAATCCTTATTTGTTTGATGATTTATTTTTTTTTTTCTTTTGTTTTTAAGCGGCAGCATATTTTTGTTTCTCTAAAATATAAATTCACATAGAAATAAAGAAAGCTTTTTCTAAAATTTAGAAATTATTTTTCAAAATTCAATCAATTTAAAAAATTATATTAAGAATAGTACATATTTAAAAAAGGTAACGATCTAATTTGAAAATTCTCTTTTAAGTGATGAAGTTAATAAAGAGAAAAAAAAAAAGCTCTTATCTATTTTATTTTCTTTTGCTTTTAGGAAACTAAGTATTTCGGTAAGTACTATACTCTTCTTTAAAATGTAATTCATGTTGAAATACAGAGCGTTTTCTAAAGAACTGTACAATTTATTATTCAAAATTTTGTATTTTGCACGCTTTATCATGTTTAAATATTTGATTAATGTGATGTAACCTGATTTTTAAAAATTTCTTTTACTCAACACTGAATTTTTAATGAAATTATTTAAAAGGAAACATGGATGTTTTTATAATAGACACGAAATAAGGTGAACTTTTGTATTGATGTTCATCAGAAAAATAAAAATAACTATGTATTGCAGTGGAAACCTTTCTCAATAATTCATCGTCTTGGTGAAGTCACCAATTTAGCAAATGAAAATCGAAAAGCAGCTAGCAGAATTGCCATAAGCATTTTAGAAAATTATGACTGGTATAGATGATTGGATCGTATTCAAAACAAGTAATTTATTACTAAGTAGATTAAATTCTTTTTACTCTGTTCCCCCCCAAAAAAAAAAAACTTTTCATTCCTTAACACAAGTTATACGTTAAATGATAGCATTAAAAAAATTAAAACTTGTGGATTGTAAGGAAATTGTTAATTTTTATATGATTGATCCTGCAAAAATGAAGTTTCTATTCATTCTTGCTTGAATTTATACCCGTAGAATTGCCATAAGCATTTTTAGAAAACCTTGACAATAGTATTAAATGGGGATTAGATTGTCAAAACAGGAAATTCATTACCATAACTCCATTACCTCTGTTCACGAAAAATGGACTTTTTTATCCAATACAAGTCATACAAGAAATGATAGCATTTAAAAAATTAAAAACTTGTTGATAGTAAGCAAATTACTAATTGTTTCATAAATGATCCCAAAAAGTGAAGTTTTTATAAATTCAATCTCGGAATTTACACCCTCAGAATTGTCATAAGCATTTTTAGAAAACCTATGACAATAGTATTAAATAGGGATTGGATTGTCAAAACAAGTAATCCATTACTTTTGTTCACAAAAAGATGACTTTTTTATCCCTCAAATACAAGTCATACATGAATGATAGTATTTAAAAAAAATTAAAACTTGTGGATAGTAAGGAAATACTAATTGTTTCATAAATGATCCCACAAAAGTGAAGTTTTTATAAATTCAACTCGAATTTACACCTCAGAATTGCCATAAGCATTTTTAGAAAACCTATGACAATAGTATTAAATAGGGATTGGATTGCCAAAACAAGTAATCCATTACTTTTTTGTTCACAAAATGAGGACTTTTAATATCCCTCAACACAAGTCATACATGAAACGATAACATTTCAAAAAAATTAAAATTTTGAACAGTTTATAAAAGAACTGCCCTACACATGTGAATAGTAAGGAAATTGTTAACTGTTGCATAAATGATCCTACAAAAGGAAGTTTCGATTGATTCAAGTTCGAATTTACCCCCCAGAATTGCCATGAGCATTTTTAGAAAGCTTATGATAATGGTATCAGATAGGGATTGCATCATATTTAAAATAAGTATTCCACTACTAAATTAATTTAATTCTATTGGCTTTGTCAGCCAAAAAAAAGAATTGTTTTTATCCTTTAACACAAGACACATATGAAATGATAACTTACAAAAAAATAATGCTTGCAGCAATTTACAAACTATATCTGTATCATGGAATACAGCCAATGCAGCAATATAATGCAAACTAACTGGTATAGTAACTGCTACATAAATCTCGTATCAAGTTGAGCGACGCGTTTAGTTCCGAATCCATTCTCTCTCTCATAAATACAACATGCAGACACAACTAATGGATTAATATAAGGATGTGCTACAACAAACCGTATTTTGTATATTAAAGTAGCTTTTATTATGATTACTTCTTTTTTTCTGCTTAATTTTTGTACCATTTGTTTCTTGCCTTTTTACGATGTTCTGCAAAATGCTGGTTATAAAAGTTTGCTGTTGATGGAAGATTTTTCGAAAGCAATTTTGAAAACTTTGCGATTCATCATTAACAAAGAATGAGAGCTGTATACCTAACAAATTATTACTTATGGTTATGGAAGAAAATGGTACTGGCATTACCAGAGGAGAAAAATGAGCATGCATATGCAATAAAGTTAAGCAAAAACAAGCATATTTTATTGTGCAGTAGGCATAATTAATGAAGATCACATTTTTTCTCCTTTATTTGAATATAATAAGTGACGAATTACTTGAATATTTCAGAAGCTAAGATAATTTGCCTAGGGATATAATATGTTAATCACATAATTAAAGGTCAGATAAATATTTAATATGAATTTAAATTAACTTATCTTTTACTATATCTAGGGCAATAGCTTTGATTTGTAAGAATGTTTTTTAAAAGCAGTCTAGTTTGAAACTTGAAGCACTATACTTAAATAAATAATGGATTTCGAATGCTTTTGAAGATATATTATTTTTATTTTGGGACATTTGTTTATGGTAAGAGATTTTTTTTTGTAAAGGTTGAATTATGAATTTAGAAATGTGAATTGATAATTGTTTAATTTCCTAGTAAATTTTTAAGATATCTAATAAAAATATTAAAAATATATTCTACATTGATTTTCAAAATGTAATAAGGAAAATTTATTACATAACATTATAAAAAGCAGTGTTTAAGATATTGCTTTTTTTTAAAATGGAGTTGTAGCATATGTAACATATTTTTCATTACTTACAAAGCAAATGTTAAAATTCTGAATCATGCTTCACATCAACTGAATCAGATTTTAAAGTATTAATATGATGGAAAAATTATAGAAATGCCTTGTATATACCTATTTAATTATCATAATGAATATAGAATTATTTGTTTTTATTTGAGTGTTTGAATTGTCTTTGAAATGAAAAAAAAAATGCCTCTGAAGGTAAATAAGAAAAAAAGCTCATGTTATTTTTCTTGTAAGAATCGTATTCCTATTAATTAGTATAATTACTATTGGAAATAAAACTTGAGTAGGATCCTTGTTCTTTTAAAGTTGACAATAGAACTTTATAACAACGATGGTGATTTAAAAGGACAGACGACAATGTTTATTTGCATATTCGTCAAACCATGAAGACGTGAACTATATAATTGAACAAGTTCCTTATCATGCTAAATCTAAATTTCATGAAATAAAAATAAATACAACATAATGTTTGATCGTTCAAAAGACTTAACAGTTCCCAGCAGTGTTGAAAGCTTAACTGTTGCCAAAGTGATTATAACAATGCGCACCACTGTAATGATTTGGCTATCCGAACCATTATCTAACCTTCGAATTCCTTCATTCTTGCCATGAAGTGGAATTAATCAAAACCCTGACATGGTGTTGTCCCACTCAAGCTCTATCAGAGTATAATGACAGTGTAAAGACAAATTCAAGATGACAATCCTTTATTGATCAATAGACTCATTTTTCGTTATGTAGGATTACTTCCTACAATATATTCACTTCTTTGACCATTGTAGCCTCATCAAACTGCCTGCTTGTTGTCTTTCGGCATCGTTGTTGCACATGCTGTATACATGATTTAAATTTTTTAATGGATTCTGAAGTTATGACCGTTTTATTTAGATCGCAATTCTCTACAGTGTCCTTTTTGTGAGTCATGACATTTTTATCAATGTTCTATGAAGCGATGAAGCAAAAAAGTCATAACTTGTCTTTTCAATAACTTAAATTGCTTTTAAGGGAAAGGAAATTTGAAAAAGTCTTAATTTCGAGAATATTTCTAATTTTTAGTATATTTTTTTATATATTTTTTTCAGTATATTTATTATAATGAAAATTTAATTTTAAAAACATAAACGTAAATTTTAAAGCATCCTGAATTTAATTTCTGCATTTTCAGTCCAATTTTAGTTCAATCCAAATATAATTTAATTAAATCTTAAATTAACAAGATATTTTTCAAAAATATATGTTACTTTTAATTGGAACAAACGAAATTAACTTCATGATAACACTACGATATTTATTTTATTTCTGGTAGTTTTCAAGACGAATATCTTTGACTTAGTGGACTGACTTGGTTAATTGCATGCATTATTAATCTTGTGTATTGTCAAATTTGTTAGTTAAATAAGCTAATTACAACTTTATTTTAATCATTAAAGAATGAGAGTATGACGAGAGCATAATCTATTTTAGCATAAGCTATCTTTTTGAAATAGAAATCTAGTATTGGTTCAGTAAAACTTCTAGATCTATTTCAAAACAGAAATTAATTAGGGAGGCTTCGATTTGTTTACGGAGCTGTAATTTAATAAATTTGTGATCTGTTACATACACGATACTTTTTAATGCTCGGCTATTCTTGTTGCGAATTTATTTAGGTTGCTTTTACTATGTTTCCCAAAATAGATTGTTTTGATTTTAACTCTCACAAATAAATAAAAGGAATTCATTTCTCTTTCCAGGAAAGGATTGCCATTGATAGAAATAGCTTATGATTCGGAAAAATGATAATTTGTGTGTTATAAAAATAAAATATTTCGTTGTATTTCTAAGGTTTGGCGAATGTTGAAGATTATTTTTAAAAACAACTTTATTTATATAATTTCCACGAATATCTTTTTCCGTATTACCAAATTAGACTGGTATATAAAGTTAAAAAATACGCTTATTTTGATGTTTACAAAAAAAAAAAAAAAAAAAAAAAAAAAAAAAAAAAAAAAACTTTTTTCTTTTAATGCAACTGAAAGGAAAAAGTATTTAGAAATAGCCTTTGCGCAATTTTATGCTTCAGATACAGAAATTAAAATAAAAGTTTTCACGTATTTATGATTATAATTATTTAGTAGACTAAAATTGTTCTACTCTAATATTTTGAATACTAAAGCAGTTTAAATTTGAAAAATTGCGATTTCTATTTTATTTAATAGAAACTGATAATACAATTTGTTAATTATTCGGATGTAGCAATAATTAGGGGAAAATTAAATACAGATATTAAAATGCCTTATTTATAAATTATTTATCTTCAAGGCATTGCAAAAAAAATACATATTTGTAAAAAATAAATTATTCGTTTTTATCATTTAATTTTTAACCCAGTAATTGTACATGTCTAGCAAATGCTGTTATATGTTATTAAATAAAACAAAATAAATATTTCACGAAAACATATAACACGAAATGATCGCGAAAATAATATATTGTGTCAAAATATTTAATTTGATTTGAAATACTTTTTTTATTTTTTGAGAACTAAAGAATTTTATTTTTAAACTTTTATTTTTGAACAACATAAAGTATTGGCTAAACTGCACTGCTGTCCAAAATTAAGAGAACATTTATTTTTGAATGAATATCTCCAGAAATACTTAACAGATTGTAATGAAATTATGTATGTACATAAGTTGAAATATTATAAAAGTTTAATAGATTGTCAGACAGCATTTTTACGGTGCCCACGCACGTACGACTCCTCATAACTGGTGGGTTAAAATTGGGTCTGGTCCCCGCTTACAATTATACAGCTTTTCAGTCCTGGGTGATTCATCATTGAGCGTCGGAAAAATTATTAAATATAAGCTAAAAATTCTGTAAAATATGTGAGCTAACAAAGCGCTGCAATTGTCACGTTTGATCTTAAGATCTGTTCTTCTACATGCACAGATACAGATATATATTTATGTATTTTTAAACTAGAAATTTGTTTCCTTGTTGAAATTTGTTTCCTATATATATATATATATATATATATATATATAATGTAAAACTATAAAATGTAAAAATATGTATGTACATATTTTTTTTATGTTGAAAAAGATTTCATAGAAAATTCAGTTTTTACTTAATAACGTTTTGAGGTAGCTTGCTTTTTCGATTTTCGAGTCGAATTCAAGCATGAAAAATCAGATTCCTTGTTGAAATTTTTTCGGGTTTTTCCATACGGTACACAAAAAAAAATATAGTTACGTTTGACAGCACTCCCTGAAGGCAATGCTATTCCATCACTGATTTCTAACAAGTTAAAAATGCAGGTACAAGATACAAAAAAAAGTACAAAATTTTTTTTTTTTTTTTTTTTATGAACCTTACTTTGATTAGTATATTCATTTAACAAATTGCCGTCAATGAGTTATAAAACATTTTTGTGGCAATTCCAAAATGACCCTCATTTTTACACCTGTTTTTAGCAATTTTGCAGCAATTACTTAAACGTTGTAGTTATCTCTTAAATGTTGAAGTCGAAAAAAATACAAAGACGTTGTCTACTCTCACCTTTTAAACCAAAAAAGAAAATGAAAAAACCTTTCAGAAATAACGTTTCTTCTTTCGTAAAAAAACTACTTTGGGGATTTGCGGTAAATACCGCAGAACGAGCTAGCGATCAATGTTTCCCATTGAGACTTGGACATCGCACACAGATTATTTTGTACTGCATCCCTCCCCCTAGTTTCACTCATTCATAGTTCTATTTCCTTTTTCTCACCTTCCCAGTTACTTTCGTCTTACTTAATAAGAAAAGTAATCTGAATAGCAAAAGATTGAAATATATTGAACTGGGAAAATCCTCAAATAAACCTTTTTAACAGAAGGTGCGGTTTCCTTTTTTTTTTTTTCTACATCCTTTTCAATTTAGAATTCCATTTAGTCGTTTGGGATGTGGATATTTTTGTATTTAAACATTCCCATTACTTTGAAAAAAAAAGCGTCTTTTTATACAGTTTTAAAATATTTTTATATGTATTTAAATGATTTATTTTGTAGCAAATTCAATAATTATAACTTATTATGGCGTAAAGTGTATTTAGATTTTTGATGTACATACTTTCTAAACAAAAAAAAAAACAAAGAGTTTTAATCATAATTTCCTTCCATTCTAACTGCTATATAATTGATTTATACTATACAGTGATAGATTTATACTATTTATACTATACTGTATGGACTGGGAAAATCTTCAAATAAAACTTTTTTACAGATGCTGAGAATTTCCTTTTATATTTTTTTTTCTACGTCCCTTTTTCGAATTCCATTTAGTTGTTTGGCATGTGGCTATTTTTTTTGTATTACAACATTCCTATTATTTTGAAAAAAATTATTTTTATACGGTTTTAAAAATATTTTTATATGTATTTAAATGATTTTTATTTTGTATCAAATTCAAATTCTACAAATTATAATTTATTGTGGCATAAAGTTTATATAGATTTTTTAAAGTACTTACTTTCTGAAATATATTGAGTTTTTAATCTAATTTTTTTTTTTCCGTTCTAACTGCTAAATGATTGATTTATACTATACAGAGACTGATTTATACTAATCACACTATACTGTTTTTTGCGAACGAAGAAAATTGGATTTATAGAAATAATGTCCTCATAAAGTAATGTGGCCCTATGATATTATCTGAAACTAATCACAACAACCCTATCTAGAGATTTTATTGTCTATTGATTCTATTCCTATTGTCTAGAGATTTTATCTCGCTAACTATGTCAGAGAACTAAATAAAGTGATTTGCAAAAGTGTAAGGCATCACCAACTTGGCATGAAATGTCTCTCGAATTGATAACTTAATTAGAAGCCCTGAAACGAAAATCCCATGGTATCCAATCACCCTCATAGCTACGTCACGAAACAAGTAAAGGCGGGCGATATTTAAAGACGAATGCAAATTAATTACTAAAGCTAGCCTTTTGTTTAGAAATTTGAACAACAGTAGGGTATAAACATGGAAGAAAAAGTAAAATGTTTTTAAATTATTACATGCCAATCATTCCAGTAATGTGTGTTCAAAGTGTCCACAATTGGCATTAATACATATCTATACACCGTAATTGAAATTTTAATCGAAAGCCCCTGTAGCATTTAAATATTAAGTTATCTACATGTGTGCGTAATTTAGTCTTTCCGGTCGTTTACATTCCGTGATGGTGTATGTTTACCTGTTCTTTAGGGAATTACACAAGAAGATACCTAGTGAAGTTAGATCATGTGATCTCAGGGGCCATTGCACGAGTATCTGGCATTTGAAACTTTCCAGCCAAAATTTTCAAATTGATGCCACACGATGTGAAGGAGGACAGTCATCCTGCTACCTTTACAGAAACACAAACACTACAGACAAGTTCTCTAGAAGTTCAGTAGTTGGGGTTTGCAATAATACATTCTATCCTGAATAAAAATATAAATTATTGCCAACAGGGAACTTTTTAACACACATTACTGTAATCACTGACATGCTACAATTCAAATACAAAATTTTTATGATTTCCTTCATAATAACATGTAGTTGTACAAATTTCTGATTAAAATGGTTAGTTTAATTAATTCATTTGCATCCATCTTAAAATGTAACTTCTTCACATATTTCATGACGTAGTTAAGACATTTATCGAACATCATGGACTTTGCATTACAGGTCTTCTAATTAAGTTATTGAGTTATAGAGAGCCATTTTATATTAAATGAATGATAATATTCACTTTGGCAGCTGATATATTTTCGCTATCGATTGTAGTTTTCGAGATAAAATAGCTAATTTTGAGAATTTGCTACTAGTCGCGCCGCTGTTAGTCAATAAGAAATCAGGTCACTTTATTATAGGTATATATAACTATTTAAAAACATTATTTTTCTTCATTTGAGAGTATTGTACTGTGTAAGGATAATTAGCTATACGCCCTGTTTCAGTGTACTAAATTCTATAAGCTGTACAATTTAAGATATTTTAGTCATAATTGGACTATACGTTTCTTACAGGAACTTTCATTAATTTCCTTATTATGGGAAAAAAAGTTGATTTTTTTTCATTGAATATAATTATTTTTAACCATTATCATATTGATAAAAGATTTTTAAATTATCTAACATATTTTTTAACATATTATTTGAATTTTTGAAATTATCTGTAACATATTTTTTAACATATTATTTGATTTTTAAATTATCTGTAACATATTTTTAAAATCAAATGATTTTAAAAATATCTGTAACATATTTTTTAACATATTATTTGATTTTTAAATTATCTGTACATATACATATTTTTATTTATTTTTATCAGTAGCTTTTTTTAAATATTATTTGATTTTAGATCGGTTTAAATTTTCAAATTATTTGATTTTTAGTTCTGTAATAACATCCAGATAACTTATCTATACATATATATTTATATTTATTTTTTATCATGTATATTTATAAACTATATATGTATATATATAACTTTATATGTATATATATAACTATATATGTATATATATAACTATATATATGTATATATATAACTATATATATGTATATACGTACTATATATGTATATATATAACTAATACATGACATTTAGATAACATTAGATAATTCCATACATGTATTCAAAAATGCCTTTTATCTAATTGCTTATTATTAAACGTAATTATTTCAAGATTAACATATTTATTTTGGATTGAATAATTTCACATTCATTTAAAATAATTACAGAAGTTAATGGTTCAAATTTAAATTCAGAGAAAATATTGCTCCTGCCTTGATCCTTTTCAAAATTTGCATGAGTTGTGTTGAAGTCTTAGAAGAATGTGAATTTTCCCTCTATTAAAACCAAAAACTTAATAACCTTAAAATATTACGGTACTGCATAATTATAAGAAAAGACAAGTACTTAAAAATAACACAATTTTAATCTAGAATTGTGTAGTTCAAATTCGGGAGATTAAAGTATGTTAAAATTATATCACTTTAATATCTAATTCGAAGCAATGAAGATAATTATGAAATCCTTACTGTAGAAATTGGTGATGAACTTGATTCAGTAAAGATACATTATGTTCGAATTATTTTTGTTTTCCTATATGTGAGACAGTGGATAGTATGATATGAGTATATATATGATGATATGGGTGATATATGATCGAAGTACGATATTATGATACTGCATAATTATAAGAAAAGATAAGCAATTAAAAAATAACATTTTAATCTAGGAATTGTGGGGTTCAAATTAAGGAGATTAAAATATGATAAAATTATATCACTTTAATATCTAATTTCAAAGCACTGAAGATAATTAAGAAAACCTTACTGTAGAAATTGATGATAATCTTGCTTCAGTAAAGATACTGCATGTTCAGATTTATTTTTATTTTTTTTTTTTCCCATATGTGAGACAATGGAAAGTAGAATATTACGGTACTACATGATTATAAGGAAAGAAATATAATTAAAAAATAACAAAATTTAATTTAGGAGTTAGTTGGTTATAAAATATGTTAAAATTATATCCTTTTTAATATCTAATTTTGCAGCACTGTTGATAATTACAAAATCTTTACTGTAGAAATTGTTGTTGAACTTATTTTAGTAAAGATAATTTATATTCCGATTCATTTTGTTTTCCCATATGCGAGACAGTGGAGAGTGCGATATCGAAGCATATAGTGAAATTCTTATTTTACCTTCCATCAGTTTTTATGATTTAAATCGATTTGTTACAAAATATTGTGGGATAATATTATATTTTGACGACTTTTTTTTCAATATATATGGATATTTCCATGCTCTACAGAGTATTTTCTATAAACTATTTCAGATATTGAATGTACGTTCTTAACATATTTTAATATATATTGAATATATTTTCTTGATATTTATATATAACATATATTTCATACTTTAAACATGACATGAATGCGAGGAAATACTTTATTTATAAAATAAATAACTGTATTAAAAGGAAATTTCATTTATTTTGAACTTGCTTTATGCATGGATGCGTGGTTTAATTATAGAATCTTTAGTTTAATAGAAATTATTAATTTTCCGCTTTAGTGAAAATAATTTGAAGAATATTATTACATTTTCTCTACTAACATACATTTTTAGTAAATATTCTTTTTTTAAATGATTAATTTCTACTTTAAATAAGATATTCAAAAATAGTTAATTAACGTTTAATCATATTTTTAAATAATTTGTCATAATTATTCCCTTAAGAAAATTAGGACAAATTTTTTGATTTGAATATTGTTTAATGTGATTTAACTACAAAAATATTATCATTTTCTTATATGTAATTATATATATATATATATATATATATATATATATAAATAAATATATATATATATAAAATAAATAAATATATATATATAAAATAAATATATATATATATATATATATATATATATATATATGGACAAAAACTACAGAAAAAACAAACACAAGAAATTTTTTTAAAAATGGACAGAGTACTTATTAAAAGCACAATGAGATGCATAACAACGCCTTAATAGCATTTCTCTAAAAATATATTTTCATATGCTTCATAGTCAGTACCTTAAAAACTACAAAAAGGAAAAATTTAAAGTAAATTAACTCAAGATTTGAGGTGTGCATGAGTTAAGCGACAAAAATTTTAAACACTTTTATATAATATATGTATGCAATTGCTTTGTAAAACTCTTTTATAGAATATATATAGGAAATTTCTTTGCAAATCGATCTGAATATTATATTCCTAGAAAATGGTCTTTCAGTACAATAGCACTGCATTTTCCTAATTAAAGATATTAAAGGCTTAGCCATCATAACTTAGGAATATATTTAGTTTGAGCGAGAGTTTATATAGTCCATTACGTTTGGGTTCTAATAATACCAGTGAATTCTCAATGCATTTCCTCCACTAATAATTCAAATGGAATGTAAGCTGCTTAAAATTCAACTAGACTATTAATTCAATGAATATTTGAATTTAGGAATGGTCTGACGCTGTCAAACATTCATTTATAAATCTGAAATTAAATTTTGGAGGGAATAAAAGAACTCTGAAAATCAATATAGATATTTTCTTTTTAATAAAATTATTGTTAAAGGCAAAAACGAATTAATTCAGAAAATTCTTTATGTAAATGCAGAACGCTAACATCATTTTGTGAAAATTATTTTATATGCCACGAATGTATTCAACCTGTAGAAAATTTTTTATCATCAGTAGAATTAAAGTAGAAAAATCATCTTTACGCATTACATCTAGAGAAATGCAAGTTCAATTGAGCTTGCAATTCTCCAGAAGATATAGAATAGATGCAAATGCATCGCAAAATTGCTCTTCAAGAATAGATTCAAATGCATCTATTCTTGCAAACTCAATTCCTTCAGCAAGAAAACAGCGTTTGTAAAAAAAAATCTGGGGTTTTTTTTTTAAATTGAACATAAATAAAACAAAGTTTTACATTAAATCCTTTTTTTTTTTTTCTTTCATTTCTTATTAATCAGTTACATTACATAAAGTCTAAAGAATATCGATATGTCATTTTTATAGAAAACGCATTTCGTAAAAATATGTCAACACAAATTATTCAATTATTTTTAATCTACCCGTGATAATATCCCCGTAGATTCAAGCCCCGATGTAGTACATTCATTCATAAGATTCCCGCACATCCATTCACGAAGAACAACGGACCCGTGACGGGCAATCTTGTTTGTTATTGGCATCGCATTCCAGCACATAATGGATGCCTTTCCCTAATTAGTTCGCAAAAAGGAACAGAAGCCTTTCGCCCATAAATACTGAAACCTGTTCAATTAAAGGCAGTATTTTTGGTTTACGGCGTTTGAATTATTTTTGCCTTACTTATTGACGTTTGAGCAACATAAATATACCTGTAAAATGAGGAGAACTTTTCAGAAACTTTTGAAACAATGATTAACATGAGTCGTGTACATATTTCAGTTTGATTTACAGTTTATGTATTGGTATATTACCATATATATTAAATTACAAGAGGTGTTTTTCATCAATTATGCAAACATATATTTCTTTTCACTGTTCTTTCTACTTTAACGATTGATATATATTTTAAGCCTAGGAAGGTCGTATATTAGTAAGACAAGTAATTCCTAAATCTATTTTTTTCTTTAAGAAATCGCGATTTAAAACATTTGGTTGAACTAATCGTTGTTTGTTTGGACTAATCGTTGTTTGTTTGACTAATCGTTGTTTGTTTGGACTAATCGTTGTTTGTTTGGACTAATCGTTGTTTGTTTGGACTAATCGTTGTTTGTTTGGACTAATCGTTGTTTGTTTGGACTAATCGTTGTTTGTTTGGACTAAATGTTGTTTGTTTGGACTAATCGTTATTATAATTTGATTGTTAGCATTATTCTAAATAAAAAATTGATAATAATTAAATTTAAATTGAATCGTAACAAAAATTGAATTTTATGCTTAAATCATACTTTAAATAAATTATGCCTGTGCATAATTAACAATTAAAAATAATTTTTTTTTACTACATTATTGAACAGTTTTCAATTAAGTGAATGAAATAGATATTTTTTTTGTTATTTTAATTTGTAATGTTTCTTGAAAAATAAAATAATTAAGATTAATAAATTTCAATCTCCAAGAAAATTAATATTTCTAATACATAATTTTATAATAAAAAATGTTTATATTCTTATTTCACATTTTTATATTCATAATTGCATTCGTTATTTTTTTTTTTTTCTTATGAAATATATCTATTTTTAAAAAAATACTCACAAATTTATTACGTTAATTAAAAGTTATTCAAAGAATTCTATTTTTTGGACAAATACTTTTTAATAACATTAACGTTTATTTAATTTTTGATTTATTTGCAAAAATTCAAAGACAGTTAATTTGTTAATTGCTTTAATTAACTGTCACAGAATTATTTAATTAATAATTCAAATAATTTAGACTAATTTTTCTTGTTACATAAATTATTTCTCTGTTATAAAAAAAAGGTTCGCAGATGAGACCCGCTTCCCCTTTAGTGCGTACGATTACCAATAATTTAAAAGTGAAAAACAATTTCCTTTATTTTAATAAAGTCAAACTAATCCTTTTAAAGCAATTCTCGGTAACCAATTCCATTAACTTTTGGGTGGATTGTTTTAAAAGTGGGCGGTCGTGATTTCTATTTCAACGGTTTAAACTACTAATAAGGAATGTGATTGAGAATGCGTTGGAAATTCAAAATTGAGATATTTTCAATCCTATCCATTGAAATAGTTTCCAATTTTAACCATTGAAATAGTTTCCAATCCTTTAACCATTGAAATAGTTTCCAATCCTTTAACCATTGAAATAGTTTCCAAGCCTTTATCCATTGAAATACTTTCCAATCCTTTATCCATTGAAATACTTTCCAATCCATCCATTGAAATAGATTCCAATTTTATCCATTGAAATAGATTCCAATCCTTTATCCATTGAAATAGTCTCCAATCCTTTATCCATTGAAATAGTCTCCAATCCTTTATCCATTGAAATAGTCTCCAATCCTTTATCCATTGAAATAGTTTCCAATCCTTTAACCATTGAAATAGTTTCCAATCCTTATCCATTGAAATAGTTTCCAATCCTTTATCCATTGAAATAGTTTCCAATCCTTTAACCATTGAAATAGTTTCCAATCCTTTATCCATTGAAATAGTTTCCAATCTGTATCCATTGAAATACTTTTTAATCCGTCTTTTGAAACAGAGGCGATAGTAGATAGCGCTCTAAAATTTTCATTCCAAAACTATTCCATTTTCATCCGTCCTTTCACCAGAACACTAGTATCAGCATCCTTCACTACAACAAAAGCTAACAGAAGATCTAAGATATCTAATTTCATAAAAATATAAGTTTTTTTCTCATTCTCATTCTCAATGTTGGACATTTTAAACTATAAAAATAAATCATTCTTCAAGACCTACATAACTTACATCAAAAAATTTATCGCAAGTATGACGGCGAAATGTTTTCAACAGCTGCCAATAAAATTTTAAAAGCAAAAGGATGGATATCCATAACTCCATATTTCCTAAAAACAGAGGGCTCAAAGCTTTAGAATGAAGCAAAAAATGAAGAAAAAATAAACGAGGAAGGGAAAAAAATAAGGTATAGCCGTATCCTGCGAAAATCAAAGGCCTTTTTTTTTTTTTTTTTCCAAGACTGGTCTGCAATTGGGGCAAAAAAGAAGGCAAACATACTCCACACATCCTTTACTTCCTGGGATGTCTATCGTTTCCTCTTTCATCATTCGCAAAGGCTTTCGCTTGTCCTCATCCAGTTCTTTCTTATCTCTCACAAGGCCCGTTTCTACCCCAATTAACCAAAGGTATAAACAGGATACACGCACTTCTGCTTTCTTTTATTTTTAGTAGCCAAAGCACAGTCTGCTCTGGAAATTGAAAGGTGGAAAAAAATTAAAGAGGCGAAACTAAAGAGAGAAATTTTTTTTTTCCAAAATGGAATTCATACGTAGTAATTGTAAATGTAATAGACAGATAATTATATTCGTTAAATTATAAGCTTTGTTGTTGGTAATTTCTGGGTTTTTTTTTCTAATTTCCTTCATTAATTTCTGTTTACCTTATAAAAAGCAAATACATTACGTTATATTTATCGTAATTGAGGGAGATAAAAAATTAACTGAAAATGATTTTGTTAATTGTATAGAGTTCAAAACTAACTTATATCCATATTGTTGGCAATAAAACTGTAAGTGAATAATTTCTCTCTATAAAATTAACAGCTAATTAATATCGTTATGTATTTTTTGTAATAAAGTAATCGAGGTTATTGATTATAGAAATACCAGACCTCGTTATTAAAAGCTAGATTAGCATTAATAATAAGTTATTAATATTAGAGTTTCGTTAGTATCTATTCTGTACCAAATAAAACATGGAGCAATTAACTCACATTTTCTGCTCTTCTAGCTGAAGTTATTATTCGTTATTGCAATGAAATTAATTGTTTTGTCGTCATTGTCAAGTGAAGAAAAATTTTTAACCTATGATTCTCATTATTTTTTTTAAATAAAGGACAAATAAAAGCAAACTATTTATCTCATAAAATTAAAACACTATTTAATATTTAAAAGTCATGATATATCATAAACATATTTGAACATATTTGATTGAACATGTAAATATATTCGATTGTCATTGCCATATGAAAAAAAATAATCTATGACCCTCACATTTTTTTAGTAAATGACAAATAAAGACAAAATGAATATTTATCTTATAATATTCAAAAATTTAATATTTAAAATTCATGAGATGTAAACATATTTGAACCACTTGCTTTTATACATGTGCATCCAGTGTGATTATACATTGTAGAATTGTATCCTTTAAATATCAGTCTTTGTAAATTAGAGTGGTTTTTGTTGATCACCAATATTCTTTTTGCTTATAGTTACCTGAAATTAAGTGGGAAAATCTTTAATTTCTTTACAATTAATTTGTTCTCACAAATACAATATCTGTTGTTTTCAATTCATATGAAATAAATGTTGCCCAGAGAAAAATACAACATTTTAGAAGTACAAAACGCCACCTCAAAAGTAAATTACTTATAATTCATTAATAAATCCAATTTGTAGTTTTAGAAAAGTAATAAATTAAATCCACTTTATTTCACTAAGATGGTATTATTTTAAGTATAGAGAAAATAATAATTTATAAGCAAATTTTATTTATTGTTAAAGTAGGAATAAAATAGAATTTTTCATTTATTAAGTCTTTCTTGAAAAATATCTTAAAATACTTTACAAAAAGATTTAATTTTATCTTTCTGAAACATAATGAAAGAATGTGGGACAAAATAATAATGGTAAATAAATGTTTGATACATTATATTTGTACAACCACTTTATCTACACTAATTTATTTTCTGTAAAAAAAAAAAAAAAAAGAAATTGCGAAAACATTAATAAATGAGAAACACTTATATTCTAAGTAGTTTTAGTTTTGGCATATTCATAAAGTATGAAAAATTAAATATGATTATGTATAATAGTAAACTTGATTTTGATAAGATCTATTTTTATATAATTCTATGTCAGCAGCTATTGTACAAGTTTGCACGGCTCCAGTGAAAAGATATTTTTTACTTTGGTTTACATAATCAAGATAAACTAGCGGCTTAAAGAAACTCACACAAAAATATTCAGGAAGATATGCTCATCTAATAAAATTAAACTCAAAATTTCATCATTCGAGAAAATAAAAAGCTTAATAAAATACTTTACGAACCGAACATAGATTTGGTGACGTTTTATTATCAAAAGTTTCTGTAGTTTTAATATAACAACAAAATTAATATATAAATACCTTGAAAAGCTTAAACAAAATATAAGCAAAAATTTATAAAATTTAATGAGTGAAATCGGTAATCATTTGAATGCGACTACGTAACATATGAAATCAATGGAAATAATAACGACATTAAATAAATTTTGCTCTAATGTAAAATATCTATGTAAACTGGAAAGTGGCCCCAGAGTGGCAACAGATTTCTCTTCAACCCCACAGAATGTAGTATAGTAAGTAGAATATGAAATACTTGGTGAAAATAACAAATATTCAAAACAATAATAGTTACATTATAGTGTACAGGTTGGGCAATCAGATTGTAACTGGGTGGGGTTGGGTTAAGATACTTGAGGCACAGGTTGGGAAAACTCGCAGCTTTATTTACACACGCACAAACACCATACGTATACAGTTAGACATACAATATTTAGCTCATTTAAATACTCATAATTATAGATTCATGAAAGGATTTACTTCTAAGCCGCAAACCACATACTCTGCTACGCGCAGGAAAACTATTTCGTCTCCGAATGAGAATCTGTAGTCCTCCTGACCATTTCTCCTGAATGCCACAGGGGGCGCTCTTGACAGTGTGTTGGAGGAAGCTTGGATACACCATTAAAATTTATTTTTCATGTTATTCTATGCGGTGAAATAAAAAAAAAAAAAAGTCTTTTTGAGCCTCAGAATATTTTACAATCTGAATACATAATAAAAAATAAAAAATTAAGTGAATATTTTTTTCTAAAAAATACATGAGTACAGTAATTTTTGAATATATCTATTTTTAAAACTCGGATCGAATTTATATATATATATATATATAGTTGTATTTTCATTCAAGATTAATGAAAATACAACTATATATATATATATAAATTCGAAATTCTTCATATTAAATCTTTTGAGTTGTAATATGAAGAATGTTTACAAAAATATAAATTTTCCTTTAGCTTTTATTTAATTGATGTTAAATGATTATAAAGCAAAATCATTTTCATTATGTATAACTTAAAGCCTAGACATTATTATTATTATTATTATTATTATTATTATTATTATTATTACTATTACATGACTTCACCTAGACATTATGACTGAAAAACAGTTTACAATTTTGTCAATTCTGACAATTGATAAAAGAAAAGAAATCTAAATAATTTTACATTTAGTAATAAAAAACCAATGCTATGATACAATTACTAATCGAAACACATGCTCTATTGGATTCAAGTCCGGTGAGTAGGCTGGCCAATCCATACGGGTGATATCCTCCAATTGAAGGCATTCGCCTACAATGTTTGCACGGTGAAGATGGGCGTTGTCATCCATAAAAATTCAGCACCCATGACGCACCGAAACAAACGTACATGTTGTTCCAGAATGACATCCCGATAGATGTGGCCTGTCATCGTTACACTCTGAACATGCAGGTCAGTTCTGGAACCAAGAATAATTCCTCCCCAAACGAGCCATCCTGCACCACCGTAACGGTGTCGTTCAATGGTGTTCTCTTGGTGGTAACGGGTACCTGGCGCTCTCCATATGAAAGTCCGGCGTGAATCAGACTGCAAACTAAACCTGGACTCGTCGGAAAATATCACACAAGACCACTGTTGCGGTGTCCACAATGCATGCTCTCTACTCCAGGTTAATCACAGGCGACAGTGAGTTGCGGTAAGTGGAACACATCTGACAGGCCTACGAGCATATAGACCAATGTGCCCTAAGCATCTGTACACGGTCTGCCTTGAAACTGTCATACCGGTAGCTGAAGAGAGCTGACGAGACAGGTCTGATGCTGTGCTTCGTCTGTTTCTTTTGGCAGTAACTGCTAAATACCGGTCCTCATTCGGCGTTGTAACTCGGGGGCGACCTGTGCTGTAACATCTACTCCCATTACCATCATCTTGGAATCGTTGCCAAAGCCTGGAGATGACACTCTGGACGATTCCAAGTTCCTCGGATACTTCCAGCTGGGTACGTCCACATTCCAGTCGTCCGATAATTCTACCACTTAAAAATCATCCGAATGCTTCCTTTGTGCCATAACTATGCGGTTATTGCACTGAAAGGCTTTTAAAGCGCTTGTGAACAATTTTACTTCTTTGCCACCATTCCTTATATACCCCTCTCTTACACTCTCGTCATTGTGACGTACTATCCGCGCCATCTGGTGGTTTCCTGTAATTTTCATATTCTTCTTCAAGATGTGTGTGATAATTCTACAGGTGAAATTTTTATTTTAGAGTTCAATTTCTGTTTGATTCTGAATTATCCTTAATTTATGGACATGAGTGTAATTAATTTTTAAAACATATTTTTAATGCATTAACATTTTAATTTAACTTACTGTTACATTATTCATGCGACAATTTGTCAGAATTAAGTTTTTTAAACTCTAAGCCATTTATTAAATTATAAAGAAAAATTGAAAAATTCAAGAAGAAATTTAATTACAGATATGATAAAAGAAAGCAAATTATACATTTTTCAAAATTTTCAATTTGACATGGTAATTAGCGTTAAATAATGTCTTATTTAAAAATATTCCATCAAGTTATTAGAAAGGCTAATTAAATTTCGCTGAATAAAAATGCTGATTATAAAAGTTCCTAGAGATAATAATCTTTTCTCGACCTATTCATAAATATGAGACTTTTTATATTTATTAAAATTTCTTGACAAGTTTTGAATTTTTAGCTTCTAATATTTATAAACTCTGGAAAAACACTTAGAAATAAATTAATTTCAGATTGTTAACCATTTATCTTCATTTAAATTTTAATTATTAGACATGACAGTTAAATCTCGGTTATTTTTGCATTTACTGCTAATCAAGAATGATAAAAATAATGACTAAAATGTTAAATTAATGTAACTAATTTATTATTATGTAAACGACCTTATAATAGTAGGTTATTATGTATTTTGTAAATATATATAATAAACTTATTTGCAATTCTCATTCAAATGATTCAAGCATTAAATTAGAGACATTTGTATAAATTCCTTAAAATTTTGTTAATTATATTGTTGTTCTAATGCAGCTGGCAATACAGAGAATGTTAATCATTATGCCATAATCAAGGATTGCACCGCTATTACGCATTTAGCACTACCCAGGGAAAGTATAGCTTGAATATATGCTACGGACGCGAGTAACTCTACGATCCTATTAGACCGGGACCTACGATTTAAAGTGGATTCCGAACCACTACAAACATCCATAGCACAGCCGTTTTGTTAATTATAATACTATTAATTTTTTAATATCTCTGACTTGCCAAATAATGCCATATTAGCAAAATTCTATTATTTCTAGGTAATTTTTTTCATTACTGATGCGAATGAAAGACAATTAAATTATAAAATTTATACATTAGTTTATTACACTATTTTACATTACATTATTATTAACATTGCATTATTATTTTACATTACATTTTTACCATTATTATTAGTTACACTACATTATTTTTTATTTAGTTATTACTTTTACTGTTATTCAAGAATTGATAAATTAATGACTAAACTGTTAAATTAATGTAGCTAATTTATAATTATTATGCAAATGTCCTTATAATAGTAGGTTATTATGTATTTTGTAACTATATATATTAAACTTATTAACAATTCTCATTCAAATGATTCAGTAATTGAATTAGAGATAAATGTATAAAATCATTAAAATCTTAAAATTTGTTAATTATAATATGATTACGTTTTTTTTTATATCTCTGACTTACCAATTAGTGCCATATTAGCTAAATTCTATTATTTCGAGATGATTTTTTTCATTAGCCTGAAGAAAATGAAGGACAATTAAATCATACATTTTTTTTTTTTTTCAAATTACCAAAGTAATCGTTTTTATTTCGTGATATGTTTTGTTATTTATTGTTCATTAAAAGCATCGTCTCTGAGTACTTTATGTTATGAAACAATGCATCGCATCAGTTTTTCTATATTTTTAATTAAAGTTTTTTTCTAACCATACTTAAGAAGAAAACCAGTGTTATGGAGGAAAAAATAAATTCTTTTTTTTCACACAAAACTCGAGAAAATCCTTTTTAATTAAGTAATGTATCGTTTTGTTCCCTTTTCTAATTTCTAATACAAAACACTACAGGTGAGGCTCAAAAAATGGTGAAAAGGTAATAAGACTTTTTTCCATTAGTTTCATATAGTTTATTTTTAATAAGAGATGCAAAAAAAAAAAAAAAAAAAAAAAAATGTAAAAAAATGTAGAATTGTTTTTTGGGATAAAAATTTTATTTGATGAAATTTAATCATACTCAATTGTTTAAATAAATTTTAAGTATAAAAAGGGATGAATTTAGAAACTGAATACAAAAGAAAAGGTTTACCTTAGTTTATTAAATACGCACTTGTTCAGTTTGAAAAATTAATTTTTTTTTTCAGTTTTGTCTTAAAAAACGAGAAGTATTTTCAACGTTATTTGAATAATGGTATAATTATATTTCATTGCTTAATTTGTATATTTTAATTTAATTTTAAAAATGGTACTATAGTCATATATAATTATGTATATACAAGTCGCTAGACTTCATTTGACTTAAAGAGCAGAAATAAAAGGATTTATAATGTACTGATGGTACGTAGTGCTTAATAAAGCTATCTTTAAGGTATTATAAGCAATTTCTAATGGGCTTTGGAGCACTTAAGCTACTTTTGTTAAGTTTTATAAAAATATATTTTTTTAATTGTCTCAACAGTTTTTGACTTTCATCCTTTGATGCTTGTGTAAATAATGATTATTTAATGATTTTCAGTTTACTAGCTGCATTTTTATGCAAGGTATTTAGGACTTTGAATAAATTAACTTTTAATTTTCTGTCTGGGTGAGGATTTTCAATGAGACTTCGCCTTTTTTATCTCTTCGTTATACAAGCTGGTTTTGTTTCTTAAAAAGTATCTTGTTTATTCTATAATAACTTTTCTATGGCTTTGTCCTATAGTTTTATATGAAATTTTATGTTTAGAAAATATGTGGCCAAATTGTAAAAGGTGGTGACGAAAGACTTAACAAAACCTTCGCCATAGACTATGTCACCAGAATTGTCATGTTTGGAAGTGATGGTTAATAAAGCTTTGAAAAGTGAAATTAGAAACAGGTCATATGAAATACAACAAATATTTTAATAGATCTGTTTTAATAGCAGAATCTTGGATGTAGAGGCCTTTACAGTTGACTATCAACACTAATGTAAGTTTCACATATTTGGCATATAGATATCGCATTCTTACTTTAAAAAAATTCCAAACCCGTTCTTAGATACATCATCCATCAACAGACCATCTAGTGACAAAATTCATGTTCGGAGTCACTGAGAGGTATTGCACTCCTTATAGAAAAAAAAAATTATTTGTGCCTTCTGAAAAAAGATTTAAACATCACAAATCTGACGATTACGGTGAGCATGTGACGGATCCATCTCGACCGATTCAATGGTATCCATAATTTTTAAACGGTAGCATCCAGATAATTTCTGACATGAGCTCCAAAGTGTGCAGGTGCCCCCATTATACTGAAACCAGATTTTTCTTCGAATAAACACGGCAGCAACATGCGTTTCGAAGCATTTATGTGTTGTTTTATATTTTAAATGGCTTGTCCTTAATTTCACCTTTTTAAATCTTTTTTCGTCAGCAGCGTTTAAACGAAGATTTTTCTGGACACATATTATGTATTAAAAATGTTTATCTTAATTTACTTTACCGCTTATTTCGCTTTGACTAAATATTTTTCGGGCACCCTGGATATATGTGTTTATAATTATCAGAAAAATTTTGCATGCATGGATTTGTGTATAATCACGAATTTTATAAAATTATTCACAGAATTCACAAAAATTAATGTCGTTAAAAAACACGGTTTCTCAGCTTCTAGTAGTAACTAATATGATAGGAATATTGAAGCTAGTTCTCTGTTATCTTGGAATACTATTCGTGATAAACACCCGTATGGAGAAAATAATTTATTGAAAAATCTAGACGTAATTAATGTCTTGGATCCAAATAAAGAAAAATTTTAAAAATTGATTACGCAAATTCCAACATCAAGTCGTATTATCGAGCATCGTATTTCAGTAATTAATAACTGTACCCATTCAACATAGCTCTTGACGACTCTACAGATATTCAGGATATTCCACAATTAGCAATTTTTATCTGCTATGTTTCTGACGAAATTTTTAAAAAATTGCTAGATCTTATAGCTCTTAGAGAAGTAACTCGAACCATCGATATAAAAATTGCAATTGATGAAATATTTTTAGTTAACTATTGATAAATTTGCAAGCGTCGCGATCGATAGAGCTTCTATAAGGTTTGGAAAAATCCAAGGCCTTATTAGTCTTTGAAAAAGTTATCCTAAAATTCCCAATTTGTACCAGTTCATTGTATAATTCACCGCGAACACATTATAAGTCAATATTTAAAATACGAAAATGTGTGGAATATTGTTCTGAAAATTTTAAATTTTATCCGAAAACATGCCATGATTCATCGTAAGTTCAAGAAATTTTTAGAAGAATTGGAAGAGGAACAAAATAAATCGTGAAATGACATATAATTTTACTGCATTGTAAGATGATTATCAGTTTACAATGTAAAGGCACATGCACGAAAAATTATTAATTAAAATAATTTAAATACCATTAATCTGTAAACTTAAATTGAAAATTTTTAACCATATTATATTAAAAACATTTAAAAGTTAAACTCTGTAATTTCTACTAATTATTATTTTTTTACAATAAAAGTTATAAATGTTCAAAATCTTGCTTTCTTGTTGAATTTCAGAATCACTGATATACTGTCTTTTTAATATTCGATAATCTTGCATCTTCTTCGCTCTAATATAAATAAAATTTTATAAGTATTAATAATTGCTATCAATAAATATCATTGCTATTACTAAATATTATTTAATATAAGATAAAAACAAAATTTTCTTAGATATGCTTTTGAATGCATGCAAAGCGAGTAATTTTCTTTATAATCACCCTGTCTGGTGCTTTTTCCTTAAATATAATCTTTAACTATTTCATTCAAGATATGCAAATTTTTAAGTAGTTCAAGTTCGTGCTTCAGCTTATATAAATTTTAAATAATAAGCAAAGAAATATTTTCTTCGTGATTCATTTAAATTATTACAAAATTTATCATGAAAGTAACTGTCTCCATTTTAAGGAAAAATATAAAAACAAAATACAATTAATTATGTTATGTTTTTTAAAAATGATCATTTTTACAGATGTTTTCATCGATTGTACAAATTCAATTAAATCGCACCGTTTAAATTATATATTTAATTATAAAACTTCATGCTGATGATATGTTTGGGGAAAAAAAGTAGAAACTAAAATTACAATTACCCCTCTATCCAATTTTTCTTTGAATATTAGCAGATATGATATAGCGTTGCACGACTATGATAATAAATTTTTAGATTTTGACGATTTTATTAAGAAAAAATATCTGTGCAGACTTGAAGATTTGTGATTTTATTTAACTAGCCTCAAATAGTAATAATGTTCAAATTAAATAGTATGAATAGTATAATAGTATAAATAGTATGAATAGTATGAATGTCAGAGAATTCCTAATAATAATCTTTTTCGCCTTTAATCTGCTGGCATTTTTTAAGATTATTATAGTGTTTATTTATAAAATGAATTAAAAACTAATACTGCAAATGTAGTTATTTTTTAATAACAATTTAACTAATGCTTCCGCCAGATGGCGCCCGTCAGTTTTCTGAAGACTGGTGCCATCTAGGAGTCATGAAGATCTGGTGGCAATAAAAGAATAAGATTTTTACTTAATCAAAAGAATTGGTAGAAATTTTTTCGTAAAATTTGGCTACTAACTAGATAAAAAATAAATTAAAAATAATGAAGTTTTAGGAAATACGAACAGACATACAAATCTCTTTTTATATTCTTTTCCTAACTTCCTTCATTTATTTGTAATTAAATCATTAATATTAAATTGGCTAATTTTTAAAAAAGTAAATACTTAGTAAAGAAAATTTATCTGTAATAATAATTAAAAATAATCGATGAAATAAAATTGTTTTTTCTCACCTACGTTGGAAATAAGTAAAATTGTATTAAATTAATGACAGGGCAGAACTATTCAAAAAGCATTTAATCAATAATTTTCAATATAATGTTTTTGGTTATAAGCAAAAAGCAATTTAATTGAAAATACATTTAGCCCTTTGAATTAACAAAATAGCAACATGTTTAAAATGAAATAATTTTTTAAAATATGTGTCTATTTTCCCAGTGACAAAAATAGACACATGCCTTCGTTTTCAAGTATTGTTTTCTGGAATAGTTCAAAGAATATTGTTTACCATAAAAATAATTCAAATAAAAATATATGTGCTTGCAGAAAAATATGAAAAACCATATGTGCCTAAAACCATAAAAGGTGAACTACAAAATCAATTGAAATCTCAGAAAATACTTTCCTCTGCTAAAATGCATCTGCATCTCATGCACATATTATATAAACTACCTATAAGAATCTGAATGCTTAAAATTTACAAATCTGAATATTCTTTGTTTAGATGCTTACAGAATATTTTGTGTGACGATTAAATTTGCGTTCAATTCATGATATATTTTAGTTTGCTTGCAGAGAAAGTAAATCAATTATGTGAAAAAATTGTATGTAAGAGGTCCAAGTTAAAAAGCTGTAAAAATTTGACTTTCACCACAAGCAATTTTGTATAAAAGTAATTATAAAAAAATTATGTGCTCCAGCTTTTCAGCAATATTCAATTTACGTCTTTGATTAAGTAAAGTGTGAAAATTTTGAATCTTATCATAATTGATCAATGTAAGCAAAGTCGTGCCCGTAACAAATGGTGTGCGCGCTCCTATGCACGGCCACAATGTACATCCAAATTTGCAGGGACACTTCTAATATAAAGCCTAGCTACTGAAAAAAATTTAAAAATTGGATAAATATTCGATCAGAAATTACCAAATTTTGTTTTACTCAGTGGTTTCGTGGTTGGCGAATATTTTATTGTTGACGTTATTTTTTACGCTGATGTACTGTCCATAGAGGGGCTGACGTAAAATAAATAAATAAAACGTAGTAACCGCTCAATTACAACCATTTAAAATGTTGTTTAATCGCATTATTTCACCAATAAAAATGTACCGGTCTAATCCCAGATTCCTGTACATTCCAAGTAGTCCCCAATGTAGAAACCCGAAGTATATTACATATACTTTTAGGTTACCATAGCTCAATTTAAGGAATTCTCACACTCCTGTCTCCAGATATTCGAAATTTGATAGCCATAGGGATGAGTTTGGGTGGTAGAAATATGGTATAAGGTGGAAAGAAAGTATTTATAGAGGATAGCATTTCGGTGAGCTTCACACTGGCTACATTATTATTAAATTATAATAATTTATATTGTAATAATTTCAATGCCGTTAAAATTATTGTTAAATTTGTAATTCCGTCTAAGAAAAGAAAAACTATTCTATCAGTTATTTGAGCTGAAAAAAGCAAAGGTGCCGCCTTAAATATATATCTAAATGAAAAAGTTAATTTTTATTTCCTGAAACTGTGCAACTCCAGGTTATACGCACTATTTTTTTACATGAAACACATGAACTTTAAATGAAATGAAATGAATTAACAAAAACTCTAAATGAAATGAAATGAGATGAATTAACAAAAACTCTAAATGAAATGAATGAATAATGAACGAAGTGACAAAATTTTTGTAGGTTTAAAATAGTTTTTCTAATAATAAAGGAGTGCAGTAATAAAAATCGCTGCTATTTAAGGTGGTTGAAAATTAAATATGCATAATTTGGGGGAAATATTTTCGGCTTTATGATCTTATTTGTATGCAATGTAATTTGATAATACTTGTATCCACTGTGGTTATCAATATCAATTTTAGGATTTTCCACAGATCAGCACATTCCACAGGAAAAGGATTTTAAGGTACCATTAACAGTGTTTAAAAAGCAAACTAACCTTGAAAAACGCCATGTCTTTGGATTTATTATGCAATAAAATGTGAAGTAGTGAAAGTACCTTCCGGTTGAGGAAGTAATAAATTCGAGAAAACCCATAATTTTTAGCAGAAAAAGTATTTTAAGCTTTACAAGTTTATGTTTACAACAACATATTGTTACTGGTTTCCTACACTCATTATTATCTTTTCCCATCGATTCCTCTGGTTCTGTCATGAAAGTAATTGGAAAATCTAGAGTAAAAGGTCTTTAATTTTCAATAAATGTCCTAGTAGCCCACTGCGTAAGTGAAAAAAAAAAAAAAACTACTTCCTGAAGAAGCTGTTAATTTGAGAGATTTGAAAAGGAGAAAAGAGCACAGATGTTTGGGAAGTGAAAAAAAAAAAAAATAGTAACTCCTTTCTCTTTGCTCCTGCCCTTTATCTGTCAACGCATGCCAATCGTATGCGTCAAATAAGATATTTCTGTACTTGAGTCATGAGTGTGTTTACCTTTTGGACCGAACAAATTGTAACTATGTACTTATAACTTCACTATGTTTTAGACCAAAGTTTTCGAAACTTTATCAAGAAAGATAAATTCGTTCTCTAAATAAAAAGTGCTCCTTTTTTATTTATTTTAAAATTATTTTTATCATTTGAAATAAGAACTAAATGAATCAAACAAAGAAAATTTTGCTTCCGTTAAAAAAAATTATCTGTTGAAATACAAATGGTTGGTTTTCCGAAAGTAATACATCATATTTTTTTTATATATATGTAGTCATTTTTATTTACTCTAATTGTTTTTCATTGTTGTATCATCCAACGTTTTTTTAAACACCATTAAAAATGTGCTACAAGACGTTTTGTAGAGTTAAATGAAACAAAAATAACGATTTCTTGTTACAAGATTATAATATATATATTTTATTAATTTAAGATAAGTCTATACATCAGTTATTAAAATAATATTTTATCGATACTAATAAAACAAGCAATCTTTAAACTACTGATATTAAATTTGTGATATTAAATTATTTTGATTTAAACCAATTTACATTAATTTTCAATTAAAATAAAAAAAAATGATTTAAAATAACTAAAATAATAATAATTCATTTTAAATTAATTGAAAAATCTTATTTTAACAACATAATCTTCAAATATTTAATCATTAAATTTAATTAGAATTTTGCAAATTGTGATTTCTGATGAGGATAAACACACGTGTTTTTAAATGCAATTAAAAATGGTGTGACAACAAGTTTTGCAAAGTTAATGTAGCAAAACAATAATTTTCTATTTGCAGGAATATATTATACGTATTTTATTAATTTAACGTAAGTCTATACATCTGTTATTAAAATAATATTTTATCTATATTTAATAAAACAAGCAATCTTTAAATTAATGCCATATTAAATTCCTTTGATTTAAACCAAATTACATTAATTCTCTGGGAAAGTAAAAAAAAAATGAATTAAAATAACTAAAATAATAATAATTCAATTAAAATAAATTGAAAAAAAAATCTTATTTTAACAAAATAATTTTCAAACATTTCACCATAAATTTAATTTTACAAATTGTGATTTCTTTTGTATAGCTTTAAGAAAAATTTAGTCATCGCATAACTTTTTCCTTTTTTACAATATTTCAGACTTTGATGCATAAGAAGATTAATAGAAGAAGAATAATTTAAGAAGAATAGTTTGGTTTTTAGTTTAGAGTTTGGTTTTTAGTAACCATATTAATACTCATGGGATGGAAAAAAAGGTTATTTGTTTGCTTTTTATACTTTGCCATTTTTAGAACAAAAAACAAAAAAGGCTTAGTTGGAAATATAATAAGTTTGTTTCGCCATAAGCTTCTTTAGGGAAAATACGTTAAATTTTTTTCATATATATATTCAGCATAGAATTTCATGCAGTATTCATAAAAAATGATTAGATCTCTTTTGAGTTAATGAGGTACATTTAAAAAAAAAAAAGAACAACTACTCTAATTAAAATTAATTTATTCTTTACTAACATTTTCACCAAAAACTACAAAAGTGAATAATGATGTTGTATTTTTCAGAGCAATGTATTTTTAACCAACAAAAAATTTTAGTCAAGTCATAATGAAGATAGATTTCGAAGCAAACGTTATTTTAAATTCAGCGTTTTTTTTCTTAATTAATTTTCATCCAATTCATGGCCCTATGGCAACGCGCACAGCTAGTATGCAACAGTGCTCGGGTTCGAATCTGGTTCAGGTTCAAAATTACTAATTACACCTTGAGGATAGCTTTATCAAGGAATGTTAAACCATGCCTCCTGAATATTAAACTGTGCCTTCAGTTTATTAAACCATGTTATTTCTGCCTGCTCTCTAGATGACTGGATCAAAATCATATATATATATATATATATATATATATATATATGAGACAAATAGATAGATAAATTATATATTAAATAATAGAAATAAAAATATTATAGTTTAAATATAAATTTAATTTTCGATTTCCTTATTTTAAGATTCCCGATTAATACTTTCCTTAATTTATGATTTAAGTTAAGCTTAATTAAGAAGGTTTAATGTAAATTATTTAAATCTATATACGTACTATTGAATTTTATTTCAACGGAAAAATATTATTTAAATACACGATCAATTTTTCACATATTTGCTTTAGATATTTAAATAACAATATTACATATTTTACTATATGCTTACACTACATACATACATATTTAAATGCAATACATTTTCTGACATTTGCTTTGATATTTATTTCTTGAAATGTTCATAATATGATATTTCGATTTTTTTGTCGGAAGCAAAAATATTATCCTAGCGACAAGTATTTTATTTGATTTGCATTCGATTTTCTTGTATCCAAAAGTATATTTTTAAGCAAACATTCCTTTGATTTATATTTTAGAACAATAATTTTATTAAAATAATATATATATAGTTGGTTTATTAAAGAGTAGTATAATAATATTTGTCGTGAAATACCTTTTTTATGTGTTTACCTTTATACATTTTTACTTTTATATCTTTTATCTTTATACCTTTTTACTTTTATACCTTTTATCTTTGCACTTTTTTTCATTTTGTACCTTTTTTATCTTTATACCATTTTTAAGCTTATACCTTTTTTTTAAGCGAAATGGCATTCTTCTTTGTATAAGATATAGTATACTCCAAAAAAAAAAAAAAAAAAAAATGGAGTACGTATTATTGTCAATATTAAAAATCTTTTTTAGTATCTAAATATGCTTTTCATAATATATCATGATTATTGATATGAACAGCTATTTTAACGCAAGTTGATAATAAATATTTTTTTACAGCTCTTACTGTTCGCTTTTTGACCAAGAGATACATTGGAGAATATGATCATCAAACAGGTAAGTTTTACTTTATTTTTAAATGTCCGGTTTTCGATTCTTTGTAGTTTTAGTTTTTAGATGCGTGAAATTTTTTTTTATTTAAAATTCATGTATTTTCGCATAACGCAGATTTTGATTAATAATTTTTTTTGTCTTTATATAGTTTAAACGGAAAATGAAAAATAAATGCAAAACTATTAAAGAACATGGGAGTTAAAAATTATTGGAATAACATATGAAAATTTAAACTAGAAACTTATTTTAGAGAAGTCGCAATTTGAGAAAATATAAGGGATTTATTTTCTAGAAATGGTACATGCCCAAACGCAATTGCTTTTATCTTGGTTTCTTACATTGTGTGCCGAATAAAATATCTTAACGATAGTCGTTTATGAAAAAGGTTCATCAGTTTGTATTCCACGATTTCTACTTTTGTAGACGCTTCCTTATTAACGTGTTAATAACTTCATAACTTAAAAATGTCGAAAAAAAAGAAATTTATATATTACACATATAAACTAAGCAAAGACCAAGTGAATAATTTTTACTGAATATTGACTAGAAAGGCATCCAAGAAATGTATCAAAAAGTTCATCAGGCCAAATTTAAGCACCAAAAAATTATAACTTGATAAGATTACGTGGCTACAGAAAATATCTAATACCAAAAACAGTTTAATAATCAAAACATTTTTCTGTTGATCATTAAAAAGTTCTAAATTATCGGGTATAACAATATACTACCCCTAATTATATGAAAAAAAAAATAATATTGAAATTGTTGCAAATTGGCACCGTTTCCTCTGTAGTCAAGTTTCCAAGATAAATTTCTTCGGCTTATATAAAATTTTTTGTAATAATAAATAGGGTAAAAAACTTTTTTAAATGAATATTAGTGATTATTTAAAAAATCTTGCCTATTGTTGTAGATTGTTACGTTGTATTAGTTGTAGCTATTTAGAATTTTTATATCGTTTAGAAATGATTTTTTATAAAAAAAAACTGTTTTATTACAGATATAACAATCTTTAGAATTCTATTCTACAACTCTTACTGAAACTTTTGATTTGCTATTTTTTAAATTTGCCTATTAATCCTATCAACATCAGTTGTACATATTTATCCTAAAATAACATAAATCAACTAAATTTTCTTGTGTCCCCGTGTTTATCTGTTTTATCGTATTAATATGTACTAATAATTCTCCACATTACAAGCATAAAAGGCATCAAGAGATAACCACAAAATCTGAAAAAAAGATTTTTGTAACCGATGTAATATAGGGAATTTATTCGATTAGTTATATTAATGTATTGTATAATGCACACGGTAAAAACAATTTATCGAGAATATTATTATGATTCTAGATCAATATTCTCAATACCTTTTAAGTTTTAAATATCATCTAATTTAATTCTAAAATACACTATTAAATAACTTTGAAGTGCCTGCAGAAAATTTTCATTAAACCCACTATAATGAAGCCGAATATATTAATGTTAAATGATGGCAATGAACTTGATAGAATACTTGGAATTAAGAAATCGCAATTAATGTAAAGGAAGTTTTCTTTTAGATTTACTGTAGTATCTCGCTTTAAAGGAGCTTTTAAGTCCAAGAAATCACTCAATTAACCACAACTTTTAATAATTTTTATCAAAATGATTACTTTTTCTAATAAATTTAATGTAAAGTGATGTTTAATGCATGTTACTATAGATTGGAAAGACAACAAAACTTTTGATTATATATATATATATTTTTTTAAAACTATAACTATATTTACATTCAAAAATAATATTTTATTTGGACAATAAATAAAATAAAAATTAAACATTAACTATTATTTAAATAAAGATATTTCTAATTTAAATATTTCTTTAATGTTGACTCTAATATTATTCTTTCATTGTAATAAAAATTTCAAATATGTTTCTTTTTTTATATTATTTTTCGTTTAGAATAAGACTAACAAATAACCCTTGTTTGAGCATAGTGCGCTTATACACTTTAGCCTTAAATTAATAATTACAATAGAGTTTCAACTTATTTCAAAATTGTGATCAAAGATATCCACTATTATCCTGTAGATTTCAGGATTCATTCCGCGAATTATTTCTAACTGGTTTCTTTTTCTCAATTTTTCATTTAAATGCTTATACTTTCATATATTCTTGTACTTTTCGTGTTTTAATACTAATATCCTTAATCAACAAGTAATATAAAAAAATTTTTTTGAAGTCAATTTCTACTTTTTTTTTCACTGTATTACAGAAAAGTCCTTTATAAATAAAGTTGAAATTTTCCTCTTACATCTGGCGTCATCTATTATTAGATACATGCAACATAAAGCTAAAAAAAAAAACTAAAATTACTTAAATTTAATTAATATTTGAAAAACTGTATTAACATCAAGTTTCATCCATTACAAGTACAAAAAAAATGTATTTAAACTAGAGTGGAGGAATAAAAAAGTATTTTATGAACGATTGAAAATTTGAGCAAGATATATATAGGGAGAGTGTGAGCTAATAGTAGGAATTGAATGAAAAAGCTAAGTATAATCTGCACTTATGTGGAAACAACTTCTTAGAGTCTAGACATTCTTAATATCATTAAAACTCAGACGTGGAATTAATTTTTTAAATTTAAAAGAAATTTTTTAAAATAAATGAATTACTTTTTTTTGCATTATTTTTCGTCTACCATCAGATCAACAAGTAACAATTGTTTGAGGAAATTTCTTTTATATTCTAGTCCTGAATAATAATTACAATAGAGTTTCAACTTATTTAAAAATTCTGATCAAAGATATTCACTTCTATTCTATAGATTTCAGTATTCCTTCGACAAATTATTTTATTTAATTAAAAAAATCAAAAAACTAGTTAATTTCTTTTTCTTGATTTTTCATTTTAAATACTTATACTATAATCCATATATCATAAACATTCTTATAATTTTTGTGCTCTAATACTGATTTCCTTAAGCTGTTTGGCGAAGTTTTTTATTTTTACCAGACAGGTAAAAAAAGTTAAGTATAATCTGCACCTATGTGAAAACAACTTCTTATAGTCTAGACACTTTTAATATCATTAAAGATCAGATCTGGAATTAAATTTTTTAAAAATAAATGACCTTTTAAATTTTTCATCCTGATCTGAAAGAGATATTAAGAATAATTAGGATGCAAATGAAAAACTAGAAGTGAAATTGAGAAATTTTAAATTAAAATAAAACACAATGACTTAATGACTCATAAGTTTTAATTAAAATAAGACATATATAACTGTGGAGTTAAAAATATAATAATAGTTAAGTAAATCTATTAAATTATTTAGAGATGAATAGGAAATAGTTTAATAGCATTACGTAAAGTATCAACAGTTCATTTGTCAAGAGCTCTGTTATAATATTGTTATTTGAAATAAGAGATTGTAAACCTTATTAAATTTTTACAAGTACATTTTTATTTGTAATTTTGGACAAATTTTTCAATAATTTCAACAATATTTTTAATAATTAAATACAACAATACACAATAGTACAAATGTTTTTAATAATTAAATAATTTCAAATGTGAGTAATTTTCTGGCAAGTAAATTTTAGAGTCTAAATTAAACGATGATTGACGGTGGTACAATTGTATCCGAGATAGTCAAAACAATTATTTAATGATAATTTAATGAATGATAATAATAAATTTTAATGAATTAACAATTATTTAATGATAATTTAAATGCTAATAATAAATTTTAATGAATTAGCAATTATTTAATAATTTAACAAAGGATAATAATGAATTTTAATGAATTAGCAATTATTTAATAATTTAACAAAGGGTAATAATGAATTTAAATGAATTAGCAATTATTTAATAATTTAACAAAGGGTAATAATGAATTTTAATGAATTAACAACTATTTAATGAAATTTAAGGAATGATAAGAATGAATTTATTTAATGAATGATAATGAATTTTAATGAATTAATTTTAATGAATGATAATGAATTTTAAGGAAGTAACAATTATTTAATGATAATTTAATGAATAATAAATAATAATATATGTGTATTTCTTAGACAGTAGATACAAGAATGAAGTCATGGTGGACGGTGAACCAGTCATATTTGAGATAATCGATACTTGCCCTAAAGTAAGTATTTTATAAAATTAAATACAAATTAAAAGATTTGATTTACAAACTATAGTTATAAATTTATTTAACAACTTATAAAGTAGGAAAATGTAATCCCCAAAAGTATTACTTTGTATTTTACTCTTTCTAAATTTTAGTTGCTAAAGTGAAAAAGGTATATAATCCTTTTTTTTTTTTTTTTTAATGTGTTTTTTAAAGTAGTTAGAAAGAATGGTGTCCTTTTTTTCATTATTATTATTTTCTTTTACTTTTCATCGCTAAAAGCTTTGAAGATAAGCTTTGATATACGGCTTTTGATAAGCTTTGAGCCTTTTAAAGAGAAACCAAAAAAGAAAAATTGTATGAAAAATTGATTTCTTTCATAGTGTTAAAGGCGAGGAACTGATTTCCCAAAAATAATTTTAAAAAAAATAATTAATTAGGAAACCTCTGCATTAGGCGAGTCAATTAATTATTTAATAATATATACTACTTGAATTACTTTTAAATTAATCTATGGATAATTTTATCAAAGGCTTCTTCAAATATTATAATTGAATGACTACCTGAATTTCAAGGAAAATTAGTATAATTGCTAAAAGGGAGACTATAATTTAGCCGATAATCCTGTTATCCAATGTTTGAAATTACTGTTATGGGTTTCTGAGTTATTAAATTCGTAATTATCTTAATTTAAGTTAGATTCTGTCTCGTCGTGGATTAGAATTTGGAGGGGGAGGCTATCATGGAGAAAACACAATTTAATAATAATTAATTGCAATTTTTAGCGTGAAATGTCAAGAGAGATAATCGATAATTGATTAATAATTGAGCTTCCGTTGTAATGTAAAAGTTCATATTATATTTTGATATTGCATTTTTGAAAAATCTACTTTATGAAAGAAAATGTTAAGATTCTTATGTTAACATATTCTTCTATAAATAATATCTAATATCTTAAATCTTACTAAAACATAGTAAGTCAAAAATTAATCTTCCTTTGGAAAACAATAAAAGTAATATATGATTTAAGTAATTAATGATGGATTATCTATTTGTGTTCAGAACATTTTATGAGATACTTATAGATCATGAAAAGGGCTTTATAAAGCGTTTAATCAAATTTTAAATTTAGTTCAATAGTGTAATAAAAACAAAGCCAATTGTAATTCTATCAAATGAAAACTTATGATCTTTAATAGTGAAAGAGAAAGTAAATCTTTCTTGAAAATAAAGGCGAGATATATAAAAACAAATATGCATGTCGTATTTCTTAATTAAAAAGAAAATATGCAATTATTTTCTATAGCATAAAAATAAGGTAATCCTTATTCTTTAAAATCCATTCAATATTGATTAAAAGAAAATAAGCATTTGTTAACAATTGATTAAAAGAAAATGCTTTAGGTTTAGATTAATGAAGAGGTATTTAACAGAAAAAATTATTTTTAAATCAAATATGTAAAATATCAATTATGGGTGTTTTAAGCTTGATTTAATAACTACAAAAATCTAACTCGTTTACCAGTGAAATATATTTTCGATTATTTCTTTATCACGTTAGATCACATAAGCATTCTCAACATTAACTCGTGATTCTAAAGTCACTTTTGGCATGTATTTAAATGTTAACACTACATATGTGAACATTTACTATGTGTATTACTTTTTCTTAGTCGTATATTGAAGAGTTTTATTATCAGGAAGGTAGTTATTATTTCCTTATAATATATATATTATTCATTATAAAGTCTTTTACACTTCCTTATATTTGAGGTAAATTGCATTTAATAAAATCATCAAATAAAATATTTTTACAGAATTTCTAATGCATTTGATTAAAGATTTTAATGATGAAAGACATTATCCATTGTTTTATGTATTAAAACCAATTTTCCATAGGGTCTTGACTTCGTTTCAATATATATGCAATGATTGCATATTTTAATAATTTTATTTATAAAGCATGTATGGAAAAAAAATTAGATGACCAGTCAAATTCAGGATAAAATATCTTTCACATGTAGAGATTGTCTATAGCATTGTTGCAAAGAGTTTGAATTAGAATATTTATTTAATTGGTGGCAGTTAATTCATATCAAATTTTAAACAATTTAATACATTAGATTTGAAGCAAGAATTTTAGTTAACTGATATAACGAATTCCGTAAATCTAATAAATGCTTTGCTTTCTTTTTCTCAATCAGACCAGATGACCAGTCAAATTCAGGATAAAATATCTTTCACATATAGAGTTTGGCTACAGCATTGTTGTAAAGAGTTTTAGAATATTTATTCAATCGGTGGCAGTTAATTCATATCAATTTATAACAACATAATGCATTAGATTTTTCATGTCAAATTATAATATAATACACTAGATTTGAAGCAAGAATCTTAATTAATTGAAATGACGAATTTCGTAAATCTAATAAATGCTTTGTTTTCTTTTTCATCAGTCTGACAGAGATTTTCCTAAAGAAGAAATCATCCAATGGGCCGATGCTTTCGTATTGGCGTATTCCATAATCGACAAAGGTAGCTTTGCGTATGTGAGGGAAGTACGACAGATGATTGAGAATAGCCGCCCATCATCACCAGGAGGAAATCAAGGTCACCCCGCAATCCCCACGGTGATAATGGCAAATAAAGCTGATCTTATTCATCTGCGTCAAGTCACAGCCGAAGAAGGTATTGTACCAATACATTTTTTATAATGCGATATTCTACACATAACCAACGTTTCCCTTATATCCAGAAGAATTCCGATTTATATGCAATTTTCCGACAGAAAGACAAATACTTTTAATTTTAATGAATGTAGAAGAAGAAAAAAATCTTCACAATTTCCCTAAAACTTTCTAATTATAAATTGCTGTCTGTTGCTCTGTTTTTCACAGGACAACAAAACCAAGAGTGATTTTGTCTTAAAATACTGCTGTATGGTATTATTAATGAATTTTAAATATCTAAAAGCTATTTATTTTCTAAATGATTTTTAATACTTTATTTATTCTTCATAATATTCACAATTTTTTATTCTTCATAGGCTAAAAAATATTTTCAATTAATAAAGGCTTAATTTTCTATATAATTTTACACGTTTTAAAACTAAACATGTGGTGTCGCACGTTGGACAACAAATGTTTTAGGTCTGGAAGTTGTCACCTATGGTAATCGGAAATATAAAGATTCAGATCTTTAAAAAATTATTAAGTGATAGATGTAATTTGATAAAGAAATAAATAGAAATACATTTTTGAATGGGTGCTAAAACTTATTTTTAGATTCAAGGAGTGCCGATTACTAAAAGATTAAGAACCTTTGTTGTAATACGAAGGAATACAGAAAAATGAAGTAATTCGTATAATTACTTGTAAACATATCGAGGTATTTATGAAATTGAAATGTTATATATAACATATATGTGAAATGTTAAGATATTATATGTTCAGTTATTTGATCTGATCTGCTGGCATTTGGAACAAAGGGCTGCTGTATGACTACTAGATTTCAAATATCCATTAGATATTAGTTCTCAATTAGAAGACCTAGGCAAATTATTCCTAGTTTACAACCATTTCTAGTGTTTCTCACAAAGTTCTAATATAAAATTGATTTTAAAATTCGCTATTTTAATATGAAAAAAAAAAAGTGTTAAAATAATTTAAAACAATTAGAATAAATTTTTACCTTTATTAATCTTTGTTTTAAAGAGGTAATTTAGTAAGATGCCAAATATCAACTAACTGAAAAAAAATTAATGCATACATCTCTTACATTTAAAAAAGACCCATATAACCCGTTGAGGAAATTCTGAACCAAGACACTTTTATCGATATACAGCATCGACAAAATGTAACTTGTACGTATAGATCGATCGAATTCTGAGGAATGTGCTTATATCTGCTTCAGTGGACATCCAGCCTCTATTTTCTTTCAAAACCCTTATATATTCCTAATATTATAAAACAATGTGTTTGCGTGTAACTGGTACATAGTAACTTTGCGTTAGAGCATGGCAACAAATGTATCTGAAATAAAAGTATGTTTTCTGGTGTAACAAAACAAATTCATACAATATATTATAATAAAAAATTTACAGAGGATGAAATTAGTTGTCACCGATAATTAAATCATTATTTAAAGGAAATGAAATTTATGAATATAAACATTTTGTAATTCTTACTTAAACTAGAATGCATCAAACTTCTGAATATTATAGTTTTAAATAAGAATGTTATAGGTTTCTATTTTATAAAGTAAGAGATTAAATAAATGGTGCAAATAATTGGAATTAATTTGTAAGTTTTTATATTTTCATGTAATTTAAAAAAAATTAATACTTTTAATTTTAACAAGTGATTTGAAACATCGATGTTTATTGGCCAGTTGCTATTCAAGACTGTATATTCAAAATTCAAATAAGTTGCTTATGTTATTTATTTATTTAATCGGTTTTGTAATTTGTGACAATGATACTAGAAGCGACGAAATAAAGTAACAAGACGGGGAATCTTATAAATAATTGAGGATGCTTTCAGTTGAACGATTTACTTGGGTTGTACGGTTACTTAGGGAATGAAAGCAATTCATGAATTTTTAATAAAAAGTAACTTTAGTGTACTGCATTATTGTCATGAATAAAAAATCTTTCCATCCTTTTTACTTTACGCGGGGAATAAATGTTTGAATTTATTTCTTCTTAAAATTCCAAAACATATATCTTTCCTGAAGTATCAAATTTAATTGGAAACAAAGGGATTTTCAATTCTAGAATGACAAACATACTCTAAATCCCGAAACATATACTTTGTTGTTATACTTGAAATTCCGAAACTAATACCTTGTGTTTTTATAGGGTTTAGGTTTGCCAAAGACCACGAATCCTCTTTGTTGAAGTTGCTGCATCGGAACACGTCAGTCAAATTGCTGATGCGTTTTATGAACTGTGCCGAGAAGTTCACGCTTTCCGAAGGCGATCCAAGCAGTCTCTGTTGGACCGGATAAAACATGGCGGGAAAGAATTGTAACAAAGGCGAAGGAAGCAAAAGTAAAGAAAAAGAATGTTGCAAGAGATAAACTACTTGGATGAAGGTAGAATCGGATTTAAGGATTTGGAACAAAAGAGAATAGATGTGTCAAACAAACACTATATGATCAAGACTTTCTATGGTACCGTTTCTATATGAAAAAGTTCCCCGAAAGATAAGCATATTTTGAATTTTTTTTTTTCGTTAGTGGTGTATTCCAGCTTTCTTGTATTCTGTGTGTTTCTGCATATTCTGCACTCTCTCTCTCTCTCTATTTATGATTAGATGTTTTTGGCTTAAAATATTGATGTAAAATTGTGCATATGAAAACTTTAGCGGTTTAAATGAATTTTTTTCGACTAGACAAAAATTACTGATGAAAGTAAACTTGATTTCAAGTATTTGCGAGCAAAAAGAAAATAGATGTCAAACAAACACTATATGCTCAAGACTTTCTATGGCGCAGTTTCTATACGAAAAAGTTCTCGAAAGATAAGCATAGTTTGAATTTTGTTTGTTAGTGGTGTATTCCAGATTTCTTGTTCTTCTGTGTGTATCTGCATATTCAGCACTTGCTCTATTTATGATTAGATGTTTTTGGTGTAAAATATTGATGTAAAAGGGTGTATATGAATACTTTTAGCGATTTAAAATGCATCTTCTGGAAAGATTGATGACTTGAATTGATGATTGATGACTTGAAAGGTTGAATTGTCACTTGTGTTCTAGATAGACGTTCAAGATTTTGCGGATTTCCTTAAAAACTCCGCTTTCGAGTGTATATATCACTAAAATTTGAGTAAATGACAATGCTATTGTAATGACGTAACGTTAAAATGAGAGAGTAAGAAATCATCGTATGAGAAATAGGCGAAGTTTTAGAATTAGTACTTGTAGTACCTACATTGCTTGTCATAAGTATTCCATTTTTGGTGAAACTATAGTCTAAGAATGTGTTTGTAAATAAATATAATTTGCATGTTTTTGCAATTAATGGTCAAAATTTAACTGTGACTTGTTCAGTATGTGATAAATTTTTTTTTTATGATATTACATTTTTTCAATGAACACCATGAGTTTATCAATTAAAAGAGCTTTTTAGTTAGATTCTTAATTAGATTAATTAAAAATAAATAACTCCATTTGAAGTTGCTCAAATGACAAGAGATAAGTAATAAAGGTTCTGTGAAACAACATGCTCATTTTTCTACCAAATTAGGTTTTCATAAGCAAGTTACCAATTAAATGGGTACTGATTAATAAAATAAAAAAAGAACCTATTATAACATAATACATAACAACATAAAAACATCTTATGTTGTTTTTATGTTATGTATTTAACGAGGGTTTATTTTTGTTTAACTGGAAAGCTCTGTTAATGATTGCTCCATTGTTTAGAGAGGAAAGTTTTTAAAGTACCTAGTCAAAATATCGATACCAAAGTTAAATGTTTAATCGATATCAACAGCGCTTATTAGGGCAAAGAAAATTATTGAACCATCTTAAAAAAAATAATTAATTTTTATATAAATAGCTCATTAATATTTTTGACAATTAACTCGAAAAAGAAAACTTTTTTATTACTGTTTTTCAATATGAAAAAAATTATATTTTGCTTTCTATTTATTATTTAATAAACACTCTAACATTCGCAAATCAGTTATTATTAGCAATATTAAAATTTTAAAATTTAATGAAATTTTCTTCAGAATAAGTTTATAATTTTTAAATTAATTTTAATATAGAAATTTATGTTCATCATAAAATTTTCTGGAATCAAATTAATTGAAAAGTAGGCTTTTAAGTAGATAAAAAAAAAGAGCACAAAAAAAAAAATATTTCAAACAATATGTAAACTTTTCTTTAACATTTCTCTGAATATATAAAGCTAATATGAATAAAAATATTCTCTGTCTTATTTAGTTTTAAATAGCAGCAATCTTTGTCATGAAAGTATATTGATGAAATTGTACGAAACAGCAAAATATTAAAAATGGAGTTAATGGAGAAAAAATTACAAATTATAAAAATGATATAAAAGAAGCAAAATATATCTCTTATAGTTCAAAAAGAAATTTTCATTTTTCATTAACATTCATTAATTTTAAATTATGAAGATTATGCCTATGCAAATTAAGCAGCTTTTTAATTTAGCACTTGAAAATTTTCTCGTGGTACTATTTAAAATTATTTTATGGCATCATTAGATTTGCTTTGATTAATTTTTGAAAATTGACTGAATTTTGAAATTTTAAAATTTTGAATTGAAAAATTTTGAAAATTGAAATTTTGAATTGAAACATTTTGAAAATTGAAATTTTAAAATTTTAAAATTTTTATTTGAAAATTTTTAAAATTTGATCAATTTAAGAAAATCAAAAATATCTGTTTGTCGAATTTTGTTTAATTAATTGCCCCGTACAAAAATTGTTAATTTATGCTCATTTTGAATTGTTATTCTTAAAATATCTTTTATAAGAAATACCAATACATTAAAAAGAAACTTTAATTAAACTTTAATTAAATTTAATTTTAACAATTAAGCTTTCCATTCTGAAGAACAATCACTGAAGTGAAATTTTGTTACCTGAAGGATCGATTTATGTGTAAAAATATTTGTTGCCAATTATGTTTTGTTTCACCAAAGAATTCATTGACATTCTGTACAGTTTTGTTTCGCTTTTGTAATAAAGTGCAAATGTGTTCAATTTTTAATTATAATTAAAATATAAGTTTTTAAATTTGTTTCTGCTGTATATATTATTCCTTTTGCATTTAGGAATCGCTTTTTTTTTGTTGCTTTCTGTCGTTAATTTACTTCACTTTTTAAAAGTCAGTATTGTGTCGTTTCAACTCGCAAAAGCATGCCTTTATGTATACATGTGAAATATATATAAATATTTACAACCTCATTTAGAGATTTATGTACTTATTGTCATTGCTAAAATATTCTCTGTGTGAATTTTCTTGGTGTACAGTTTATGATGTAAATATATTTTGCATTTGCAATGTGTGAAAATTCTAGAAACACAGTTCAATCTTTAAAAGATTAATTTTATTGGGTTTTTTTTTTCTCTATGTAATTGTAAAGTTATGTATATTTATTGCTTCTATAAGCTAAATAACTTAAATTTGAGTGAAACGTTTATGAATGTTATTATTTTTTTTTTAAATTTAACAGTTAAAATTCTTCTGTTGTATGTGTGCAGGCAGTGAAAGGAATATCATTTATTTAATAGAAATTCTTCGTAAATTTTGAAACATTGTATAGATAATTTTATTAGTTATGAATGAAGTTAGTGTTACATTTTCCAATTAATTTTACATAATGCTGTAAAATTTAAATTAAACAAGTATCTATTTTGAATAATTATTTAATTTTAATTTTAAAAATTTTTTAATTTAATTTTAATTATTTATTTTAGTTTATTAATTTTTAATTAATTTTAATAAAAAGTATTTTTGTAATTATTTAGTTTTCAATAATAAATCTAAACAAAATAATAAGATAGAAGTGACAAAGTTGTGGCAGTCTCAAATTTTAAACCATTCAAAGTAAATATTTTGTAATAAGCTTAAATTATATAAAAGAGCGAAGCTTTTATACGTTAAAGAATTTGCAGAAAAGAAAATAAAATAGTAGTGCACATTTTATTTAATTTTTCAATTTCTTATGTTAGATGCATGTATGTAAACAGAGTTCAGGTTGAAAATATTGTAGGTTACAATACTTCTGTAACAATCTGGACATAAAATAGGGTACAAAGAAGGTTACAAAATAAATGATTACAGCCGAAAATTATTCTTTTGCATCAGAATGAGAAGAAATGTACCAGAAATTGAACTCGAAGTATAAAGTAATTAATAATCATTAAGACATAATTTTTCTAATTTAAAAAAAAAAACATATGTATCATAATTCTTTTATATTCATTCATATTCCTTCGCACTGCCTTTTCACTTACATTTTACTATTTATGCAATCATTTTTTAAAGATTTATACAAAATTTTGTAATGCAATATAATTATGTTTTTTTAAAAGAAAGAACTGATTGCAGATTCCTTCATTCTCAGTGTCAATAGATATTAGTATGTGTGTTATCTATATAAGAGTAATGTGGTTGTATATGAATAGCTATCTTTACACAAAATAGAAACACTTAAAAACGCAGTCTTAAAGTTGGTAGAAAAAATGCGTAAATAAATAAATGGAACTGAATTTTTTTCTTGGAGCACATAAACTTTAAAATAGTTAAAAACATAATTTCAAAATTGTTTTCTGTTAACTGTTTCCTAACGTTAACTATCTTTACACAAAATAGAAACACTTAAAAAAACGCAGTTTAAAAGTTGGTAGAAAAAAATGCGTAAATAAATAAATGGAACTGAATTTTTTTCTTGGAGCACATAAACTTTAAAATAGTTAAAAACATAATTTCATAAATTGTTTTCTCTGTTAACTGTTTCCTAACGTTAACCTATCTTTTACACAAAATAGAAACACTTAAAAACGCAGTTTAAAAGTTGGTAGAAAAAATGCGTAAATAAATGGAACTGAATTTTTCTGGAGCACATAAACTTAAAAATAGTTAAAAACATAATTTCATAAATTGTTTTCTCTGTTAACTGTTTCCTAAAGTTAGCTATCTTTACACAAAAAATAGAAACACTTAAAAACGCAGTTTAAAAAGTAGTAGAAAAAAAATGCGTTCAATGGAACTGAATTTTTTTCTTGGAGCACATAAACTTTAAAAATAGTTAAAAAACATAATTTCATAAATTGTTTTCTCTGTTAACTGTTTCCTAAGTTATCTATCTTTACACAAAATAGAAACACTTAAAAAACGCAGTTTAAAAGTTGGTAGAAAAATGCGTAAATAAATAAATGGAACTGAATTTTTTTTTCTTGGAGCACATAAACTTTAAAATAGTTAAAAAACATAATTTCATAAATTGTTTCTCTGTTAACTGTTTCCTAAAGTTAAGCTATCTTTTACACAAAATAGAAACACTTAAAAACGCAGTTTAAAAGTTGGTAGAAAAAAATGCGTAAATAAATAAATGGAACTGAATTTTTTTCTTGGAGCACATAAACTTTAAAATAGTTAAAAACATAATTTCATAAATTGTTTTCTCTGTTAACTGTTTCCTAAAGTTAGCTATCTTTACACAAAATAGAAACACTTAAAAACGCAGTTTAAAAGTTGGTAGAAAAAAATGCGTAAATAAATAAATGGAACTGAATTTTTTTCTTGGAGCACATAAACTTTAAAATAGTTAAAAACATAATTTCATAAATTGTTTTCTCTATTAACTGTTTCCTAAAGTTAACAACATTAACAAACCATTAAACTAATAGTCTTCCTAGCGTTTTAAAATAATTTTAATTTTATAAACAATAATTTTGCCTTATCAGTTTTGTACATTAATGCTCTAATTTATTATATAAACACGCATTTAAAAGTCTGACTAGTTCAAGTTTATTTAAATATTCATTTTTAATCGGGCTCATTTAAAAATTCTCTAGATTAGATGCATAAATCAGCCAAATTAAAAGATTTTCGTACAGTTTTCTGTATATTCCACGTAACTTTGTAACTATTATTAATTCTGTAACTCAGTTATTATTGCGGTGGAAATCAAAAACTAATCAAGTTTAATATTACTAGTTTCTAGTTTGCTACACAAAATACTATGTAGTAAACTAGAAAGGTATAAATTTGTATGTTACATTTTTCACAAATTGATAAAAGAAGATAACAGAGTTTTAAATAAATCAAAAATAATTTTTAACTTTTTCAAATTTGACACTTTAGTAGATTTCACACAACTTTTAAAATTTTTTTTTTTTATAAATTAATTCATAAGTAATTCAAAAATTGTATTCGGAAAATTGAGTTAATTAACCAAACGCGAAAAATTCAAGATATTTATAAAGGAAATTATAGACTACAATATGTTTTAATATAATCGTTCGAAATATACTCACATTATTAGACGTTATTTTAATAAGCTCAATCGATAAATTTTTTTTCAAACGTTAAATCGCTGTTTTACAGCAGTCATGATTTCAGTATAGAAAGAAATGAATGTATTGAAATTCTAAGCTAATAATTTGTATTCTTTTAATTATTTCTAGAATATAAGCTAAATTATTTTTATTTTATGTAACAATGTTTCAGATAAGTTCTTCATATAAAAATGCTGCCTATAAAATTTTAGTTAAATTGTTCGCTATTTTATCCATAAAACAAAAGTAATTTTGAATGCCAACCTTTATTTTTTTTCATTAATATCTAATGTTTAGTTTGAATAAAAAATATTAATGCGTTCAATGTAAAATATTGCTAGAATATTTCTATTACGTTAAAAACTATCGAAAGAAATAATAAATAAATAAAACCAAAGTTCTACTCATAAAGTAAAAAAAAAATATTAATGAAACTAAAATTAAAAATAGTAACTACTAAAGCATTTCTTAAATATATTTTCCATTTAAATTTTTATATTTCAGCATTCTAATTTTTAACAAAAACCAAAATATTTAATTATAACTATATTGCTAACAAATTAATTGCATAAACATTTATATTTAAGTTTTAAAATTTCAGCATTTTATTTTTAACAAAATTCAAAATACTTAACTTATTATTTTATTATTTCATTAAAGATAATTTAATAAAAGTATATCGCTATTTAAAAATGTAAACTTGTTAACATTAATAGCAGTATAATCTAGAAATTCTTTTGCTTTAAAAGAGATATAACATGTAATCCACTAATTATATTTGAAATCTTTTATGAAAATAAAAAGAAAATAAAGGTTACACGAGAAGTCCACATTCTTGAAAAAAATTCAATTTGTAAAAATTTGTCCATTTTTATGTGGGTTTACGTTAAAACTCAGAGGTTTAACATTTGAAATAATGAAATTTTACAAGCAAAATTTTCCTAAGTTTCGTTAAAAATTATTTTTAAATTTGTTTCTGTAAATTAATATTTTTTATCTCCTTAAAAGATGAATATACTTTTATAAGAAAAAAGTTCTTCTGAAATATTTAGATTTCTCTTAAAAATTGAGGATGTAAAAAAAAAAAAAAAAACCTTTAAAGTTTTTCGTATTAAATCAAAGATTATAGTGCTTTTTATAGAAGATATTAAAAATTTTAGAACTAAAAAAAGTTTAGAAAATGTACACTAATCATTTTTAAATTGAATAACTATCATGAAGAATGTGAAATTAACATATTCGAACATTATTACATTAATAAATACGCTATTTTAATATCAATCATGAAATAATAAAGTTCAAGACATTATTTGCTATAAATATAAATTTTACGATCATTAAAATTTCATTACAATCTGTCTAATCAGTAAACTTTCATTACAATCGGAGTTAATTATTAATCTTTTTCTAAAGAAAAATATTTGCATATTCTTCAAATCATTTCAATGCCTTTACAATTTCTGAAAAAGGGTTTCAATTCCTGATTTGTTCCTAAAAATAACTGAAAAAAATTAAACCTTTTGTACAAACAAATACTGGAAGTCCTAAAAAAAAATTTTATTATTCAAATATTAGTATTGATATTTAAAAGTTTAAATTAAGAAAATAGTTACACTGAAAAAATAATAATGGACAAAGAATTCAGGACAGCTTTGAACCATATCTCAATTTAAACTCTAAAATAAGAGTCAACATTTCAATAAACTATTTTAATTAGTCGTTAGATTCAAAGGAATGTAACTATTCTTCTTCTTTTTTAATTTTTGAAACAGAATACGCTAGCAACGCATAGCAACCTTTATAAATATTTCGAATTAATTTTCCTCTTTTAGTAAGATGATTTCTTTCTTTGTTTGAAAAGAAACATATGTCTATTTTTAACTTCAAATCATAAAAAATTCCTTTTGAAATTCATCCATTCAAAATTAATTCTGAAGTTTTGTCTGTAGTTATATCCACGTCTTACTATAAAATTCCTTTGAAGGTTTTCCTTTTTAATTGGAAAAATATACTCCCTGAAATCAAAAATAAATATGCAATATATTGCAACTAAGACAGATATGAATTTTGCTTAAAATTAAATATTTTGTATGGTTTCTTTGATTTTTCAAAGAAAAGAAAAATCATGAAAATTGCTATTCAATCTCGATTCCTCAAAAAATATTAATTTGAATACCGCGGAAAATAATTTTAGAACATTCAACAATTAACTGTAATTTTAAAATTTTGTATCAGATGTTTTAGAGTTTAGTAATTTTTTTAGAATCGATATTAAATTTATGCAGTATATGTATGCTATGTGAACTTGTGAAATATGTGATTCCAATCACACTTTCGTAAAGTATGTGTTTTAATCTATGTGTGTCAAATAATCCTCACGATGTACTTAGATTATCTTGCATTGGTATATATTTGTAGTTAGTGATTACAACGTTCTCATCTTATTGTATGTGTGGTGTGCCATATTCATTTTCTGAAAAATCCGCACTTGTGTTATGCATAATCGTCACTTGATATCATAAAATTGTAAAAATGCAAATACTTTTGTCTTTATTTGTGTCATTTTTCTCATTTATTTATTATAAGCATACACACTTATTTTCATAGAAATAATTTAAGGACAAAGCTTTCAGTTTCAACAGAACAATTACTGGATTTTTTTTTTTTTTTTTTTTTTGATAGCTGAAGTATATTTTTTTCTAGTATTTCTAAAATTCTGTCGACATATTTCTAATTAAATTTTCATGAAATTTGCTAAATAAAACATAAGGCCGACCTCAAACACAATGCAATTTTCAAACACTACGTTAATCCCGACTGTTAGACAAACATGAAATTACTTTTACAAATACAAAATACAATTACAAATACTTTTATTTAAATACATCTGAATACACATAAATTCAAATATTCTTGAGAAATTTTAAGATACAAGTAATAACTACTTTTGATTTATAATTAATTTTGTTATTTTTCTATGCAACTGTACGAATGAAAATTGCGAATTATTCAATTTCAATTCAGTGGGTTTTTTTTTTTTTTTTCAAAACAGATAATTTTTTTACTAATGAGAATTCTCTTTATATTCTAGATCTTAAAATAAATATGCAAGAGAAATATTTTTGTGACATTTTTCTGATCACTTTCTTTTTTTATTATTGAAACAAGATTAATGAGACAAATGAATAAGAATTACTGATTCATATATTTTAAAATTGCTCAAAAAGGTCTAAATTCTGAGTAAAAATGTGTATTAAGATGACTCAAGAGAAACCAGGATAATAAAATTATGAGACTAATTCACAATCTTGTTTTACAATTTTTCTGCTGCACTGTAAAAATTCAAATTCAGGGGAACTTTACTATTTTGAAGATACGGAAATATGCAACTAATTTACAATCTTTTTTACAATTTTTTTTTCAGCCGCACTTTAAATATTCAATGTCATGGGAACTTTACGATATTGAAGATATGGAAAATATTATGCCTTCCCATATGAAATTAATTATTTTTAACAAAAAATGATTTAAGAAAAAATCAAACATAGCGGTACAAAAACCTCATAAATTTCACAAGGGCGAGATTAATAAAAAAAATTATGTTATTTTTTAAGTTCTACATTTAATCCCATTTTGATTATTTCTAAAAATTGTTGATCTTCAAAAGAGTACATTTTATTATATTGTATATAGTGAACATGGGCCTGAATGGCCGAGTGGCTAGCGCTCGGTTTCACAGATTTTCGGTTCGGGTCCCAGCGGGTGCCATGGTTGTTTGTAGTGGTTCGGAATCCACTTTAAACTGTAGGTCCCGGTCTAATAGGATCGTAGAACATTGCGGGGGTATTTTACTCCGCGTCCGTGGCTTATCTTCAAGTTACACGCGCCCCCTGGGTAATGCAAAGTGATTACGTCTGTGCAGCACTTGCCTTAAGGCATCCAAGACCAAGCTGTCTGTGTTTGCCAGCTGCATTAGAAAAAAAAATATATATATATATATATATATATATATATATATAGTGAACATGAATACTAAGTCCAAAAGTATAAAGGTTATAAGGAAATTCTAATTCAATATGCCTTGCAAATGAATAAAGAATTACTGATTCACATATTTTAATACCGTCCTAAACTTTGAGTAAAAATCCATTAAGAAAATGCCTACTAAGAAGACTCAAGAGAAACCAGGATAATAAAAATAGGGGACGAATTTTACAATGTTTTTTGCTTTGCACTTTAAAATTTCGAAGTCATAGGAACTTCGTTATTTTAAAGATACGGAAATATATAGAACTAATTTAGAATCTTGCTGCCTATGATTTCTAATGCAATATGCCTCATCAACTTACTGGCAAGAGAGAAGAATATCAGATAAATGATTGCACTTAAAACTTTTCATTTTTAATTATTAGATCTTGCTCAAAATGCATTATTATTCTTAAATAAATTTTATAATTAAACGTACATTTACATCAAAGTTTGTAAAAATATACGCAATTTAATGCATTTCATATCAAATACACTTGAAGGAGACACGCGAATCTTAACTGATTATAAATGAGGTGATGATTTTAATGAATCAAAAATAATTCAAATTAAAAATATTTTAAAACAAAAAAAAAAAAATTTTAGAGTAATTTATTAGTCCACTTTTCAAAATAATCCAAATGAAAATCGAGTGACTTTTCAGTGTGACTTATAAACATTTTATTTAAGATTAAAAGACTTTTAAGATTTTCAGATTACTATTAATAAAAAAAAAATTCGATTAATTTAAAATTAAGGTTCTTGTAGCATTTCGTAGATACATGAAATCATAGAATATTTTTATTATTAAGAATATAAGAATCAAATTTATTATATATGTGACATATAGTGAAGTTCTTTTGAGGTTTTCGATTAGCCAATTGCATGTTTACTTGCCTGAAAGTAGTAAAAGATTAGGGTTACAGCAATATGCTATTAAAATATATATCTTTCCTTCAATTTCAAAGAAATAGTTGCAACATCTGCATTTACGCGGAGTTATTTTCTTAGAAGAATATAGGAATAGATAAAATTCTTCAATACCAATAAAATCACTTTTGTTCTGTATAGAAAAGTTCCATCTCATTTATTTTCATTACTCCGATAAAAAATATTTAAATTTGCATTTGAAGGTCACCATCAACCATTAAACTACCAACCAACGATCAACACATTAAAATTCAATGATATACTCAAATGATTCCATGATTCTTAAAAAGACATTTAGTACTTTAAGACCTCCGCCATTGCCATTTTCTTAAGCCAATAACAGTATTCTTTCTTCCCTCCCCTCGACTTTGGTTGGTGGTTTTAATTCAATCCAAGTTCCTTTTCCCTTCTCGTGTAGTGTACTGTGCTACCATCTGCTGAGCATGTTAATCATTTCAAGGCTCGTTTTTGTCAATGACCTTGCACCACCCAAGTGCCAAAACCGTGATAGGAATCCCGCCTTCTTTTCGTGAAATAAAACACCCGAATATCCCTTCTTGCGTCAAGGATAGTCAAGATCAATAATAAAAGCAAATAACTTTCGTTTTGTAAAAGTCAGTATAAAGCACAGTTCTAAGTAATCTATAGCGTGTAATGTACCAGTACTTTCTGATATACTTGTAATAATCATTTTATTATTACATCAACTCTAAAATTAAAACATGAATTTTTCTGGTTTTCTAAGCATTATTTTCTTAAAAAGAATCTAGGCATAGATAAAATACTTCAACACTAATAAAATCATTTTGTATTGTACAGAAAAGTTCCATCTCATCAATTCCGTTTATTCAATACTAATTATTTGAATAAACATTTTTCGTTAATAATGGAATAATATTAGATTGGAATTTTAAAAATGTTTCTGCATGTTAAATCTCTCACTTCAGTTATTCAACTTAGAGTAAATATCACTTCTTTTTAACGTATGTTTCATTACAAATCATATAATCTTTCTTTGGTATAATGATTGCTTTTATTAGTAAAAAAAGTTGATTGTTAAATTTGACACTAAGAGAGTTTTAAAAGGTATACAGAATTTAAGACATCTACTTAATCTATTATAAATCAACATATGTTCCCTGAATAAATACAATGCACAAAAATATAAAGTATTCAAAAATAAAGGAAAGTAACAAGTACTGTCAATATCATAATAGAGACATGTGAATATGAATGGCCTCATCAGAAAGATTTACAATAGCTCTTTATAAAAACGAATTCTGAATTAGTTCCTGAGTTAATTCTTAGTTATTAAAACCCTATAGTGATCGCGAAGAGCGTGTACCTTCCGGATGTCTCCCTAGGGATTAGGTGCCCCCTGAGTAACACTAAAAGTGTCCCATATCTGCTATTCTAGTGATGAATGACTAAGGCCCGAAGTTCGGAAACAACATCACAGAAAGTAGAGATGAATCGAAAATCATTCCATTGTGACAATCATGGAATTTTTTTCAAATTAATAATTGCTTTTGTAATCTGTCCTTTTTGTTGTCAAAGACACTATCGAAAGAAACATTTGAGATGTTTTGACGTTTGACTTGTTTTGAAACATTAAAGAAAGGCTGAATAGATATCCAGATATGTAAATTTGCATTTGACACGCTTTAAAACATTAAGAAAAGGCTGAATAAACATTCAGAAATATATATTTGCACTTAACATATTTTGAAACATTAAGAAAAGACTGAATAGGTATTCAGAAATATAAAATTGCAAATTTTAAAAAATTAGATAGAAGTTTCTACTTGGAGGAAATCTAAAGAATTTCTAAAACTAAACGTTATTTAGTAAGAGTCGTGCAAGTTGATAAATTGAATCATCGTTTTAAAGAAATTTGCTAATGTATTTAACCCTCCTATTTTATTCCCTCTTTCGATATAATATATAAAATAGTAGAATTTTACGCTTAAAATTATTATTTCATTTTAAGAAAATTATTTATATAATTCAGAAGAATTGCAGAAAGAATTTATATATTGCAGACACTGATTAAACAAAAATTTTTAAACATTTGCTTTAAATAATAAACAATAAATTATTACTTAATTTCTAAAAGAAGCAAATAATGTCAAATTCAACAATAAAATTCGACTAAGAAATGCTGTTTTGATTATCCAATGTAGGAAATGTATTTATTTTATTTCCATTCCGTCTTTTTCAGTACATCATTTTCTTCACATATATAACTTCCGTTTTTTTATCTTTAAAAAGGCATCCGTCAATTACTCAGTCAAAAACAAAGACTATTTTACATCATTCTTCATTAATAATTAATTATTCACTAAGTACATGACAGTTTATAACTTTCTAACTGTTAAAACATGCGAGAAGGGAAAAAAACAGGCAGAAAAAGATAGCATTTTGTCAAATTTATTCTGTATTAGGTTAATTTATTTTGATTAAATTATTCTTGTCGTCAAAGCTGTTATAGCAACTAAAATAAACATTTTAACTCATTATTAAAAAAAAAGACGTTGATGCATTTTTAAAATTAATCCCAAATTACTTAAAAAGTGTTATCTTGAAAATTTTTTAATGAAAATAACGTTATATGCATACGCTTTGCTTTATAAACTGTTTTTTTTTTTTTTTTTTTTTTTTGCTTCTGCATATACTTTGCATAATAAACTTTGCTTTTTTTTTCCTTTCTGTATATACTGTGTCTTATAAAATTTCCTTTTATGTTTATGAATAACTTCTGTTTCAACTAGAAGGTAGGTATTGCATATTGGAAGGCTTAATTTTATTCTTCAGTTTATAGTATCAAAAAAGATTTCACGATCATGATGAATAGAAAATCCTTTTACACTCTCTAAAGATAATTTTTTTCAGAAAAAAAGCATATTTTTGTGTATTGCATATATAAAAATTTGTTGCATTGAACTAAAGTTATCGACAAATTATTTCTTTTAAAATTCTAAGAATTTTTGATAAATTAATAAAGCATATTTTGAATTAATTTATCATTGGTAACAAGTTTGCTTTTATTTCAAATCCTCTATTAGCACTTTATTTTACCATTAATTAAATATAAAACTAGGGGAGGTTTTCTTTTTAGTACAACAAGCCTCACAATTAGCCCAACAAGGCCCAGTAGTAACATGCATAGCTAGCACGAGGAAGACTTAGGTCAACTGCGTTGATGACATCCATTGAAGTATTCTGATTTTAAAAACAATAGAAACGATTATGACAACGTGTGTAAAGCATCTCCGCATTGACAGTCAGGCTGCATGGGGAAGGAATGGGGATTTTCTGTATTTTCTACCATACGATACGGGATACCATGCGAGAAAGGCAGTAACACATAGAATCCCTGCCTGAAGGCAATATCCACTACTCATCGGTTAGCTGGTTGTGGCATACATAAGTAGAACACGATAGCCATCAATGTTACACGAAAAAAAAACACCTCCCACTCTTTTTCCTCGGACAAATCAATCAAACACCACACCCTTTTGTTATCTAGATAATTAATTTTGTTTCAAATATTAATAATAATAATAAACAATCTAACTAAATATTAAAAATTAAAGCGTATTAAAATACTTTATAGTTTTCGATTCATCTGGAAGCGGTACAAAAATTCAATTAAATAAAGAGATCTTATTACTCTGTTCTTTTAAATTGTATTGCCATGATTAAATTAAAAATGCTTCGTCTTTCGGTGCTGTTCATGCTTCAATGCAGTAAAAGTAGTTAACATAAGGGTTGTTATTGTATCGAGTATATTTTTCCGGAAATCATTTACCTTCAATCTTTTACTACATTCTTCGCCACACAAATTTATAGTAAGAGGTAATCTTTAAATGTTAATTAAAAATTCACATTCTTTAAGTTCAATAATTAAAAACACATTCCGTCATTATTTAGTATTTGATGTCAAATATTTAACGGTACCTACAATTATCAAATTTATAATCATATTTTAATTTATGATTTAAGAATTCGTCATTCGTACAGTTCAACAAGCAATATACGAAAATTCTGTTAAGTTATATTTTCAAATATCTTTCTGTTTAAATACATTTAATTCACTAAATACAGTAATTTAAGTAACCTTTTAATTAAATATATAAATAAATAATATAGGTGCCTGAATGACTAGCGCTCTGGCGCTCGGTGTCAAAGATTTTGAGTTCCAGTCCTGGCGGTGCCATGGATGCTTGTAGTGATTCAGAATACAGTTTAAACGTCACGTCCCGGTCTTATATGCCTGTTGGGCGTAAGGCTGACAACCCTACCCCCGTAAAAAAAAAGCCTCCCCCGTCTCGAAATCTGCCAGCGGGCAGACGGCCTCGGCCCACCATGGGGGCTGCTGTGCAATGAAGAAGTTAGAAATATCTGCATTTTTTTTTTTCAGAGTAACATGAAATTACTGAGATAAGAATACTTTCAAAGTAAGGGTAGATCAATTATTATGAAATATAATTTTGTAGTTAATCATACAAACTAAAATTGAATCAAACATTGTTTCATGTTAACTTCCCTATAACATGCTGTTAATACATTTTCTTTATTAACATTGTTATATTATACAATGTTAATAAAGAAAAATATATATAAATAATATAAAATATGCATTCTTTCAATTTTTAACAATTATCACAAAGCAGAAATTAAATACTAGTAAAAATGTCGTTGTGCCCATTTATCTTTAAATCAAACTGTCTTCTAGCATAAATCATTTTTACTAAAATAAATTCTGCCTTAAGTAAATTGGGCATTCGTGAATTTGGTTCAATGTAGCTTCAGAAGTTAGTCACAAGTATACAAAGTTGAAAACTCTACTTAATCCCCATAGTAGTTTCTTTTGTGCATTCTGTTAATGGTCTGGAATTAACTTAATGGGTTCTTTATTTACCTCAACAGAGCTGCTGCTGAGAAGAAGTGGTCATATATCTTTCGCGCTTTTTAAGCTTAAGGATTCTGGAAATTTGAAGAAACTGTTGGGTTGGTAGAAAGAAGAACGCTGTGTGTTTTCTGACCAAAGACTACTTTTTCTTTCCAGTTCTTTCTTAATTTAGCTTCCTTGCCAACTCAGTCGTTATCACAGCTAATGGAAGAGCGGACGATTTATTTTTCTCTCGATATTTGTTCTGTACTTTTTCTTTTAGAGAGTATTTTTTTCCTTTTGGGGAAATGAGCTTTAGTTATTTCAAAGCTTTTTCTCTGCCTAATATAGCCTTTGAGTTTCTTTTCTTTTTCTTTTTTTCCTATCAATTGATTTTGCATTGTATGATTGGTACGTAATAAAAACTATTTATGTTTTAAGCAAGAAATTCTTGCTAAATTTAACCGTTAATAGCAAGAAAAAGGATAAGTATTATTAGATAAATTAGGGAAGTATATTAATAAAAGGATATTGAATCTGGAATCAGATATTCGATAAATATTGTGTTAGACGATATTAATTTTTATGTTATCTTTCAAATACATTTACACAACATCAAATAATTATAAAAAGAAACAATGGCAGTAATTAATGAATTATTAATTAATTTATTTATTTATTAATTAATTTTATAATAACCTTGAACTGAAAACATTGACATTAATGACACGTGACACTGGTAATATTTTTAAAGAAATGAGCTTGTTACTTCGGTTAAAAAGATGAAGAAACAAAATATAAATTTAAACCAGTTTCAAATAAATTATATTTCTAAATCAAGAAATTTACTTTATGCTTTGTTACTAAATTTGCTTGCTGTTTTTTTTTTTTAATTTTAGTAAAAGAAGAATTTTTACTTATTTGTGTAAATTTTTAAGATTTCTTCTCTTAAATTACAAAATAAATTATAAAATATTAAAAACATTTTTCTCATAAATTATAATTGAGAAACAACTTCTCATAAAATATTAAAACTTAATTATTTATTATACATTATTTTTTATTAAATAATTATAAAATAAATTAACACTAAGCAAGAAATTAAAAGTATAAATTGCAATCTATATTATTTATAAAATTCTATATAGTGTATAAATAATATATTTTAAATACTTTCAACGTAATCAAAACTACACTTTTGAATATACTTAATGTGTGATAAATAAAAAAATTTTTGGTTAGTGTTAGCTGCAATTCTTAAATTACAAAAAAAGGAATAAACTACATTCTCTTACTTTTATGAACGCAAAACACCTTTGGCAACAAAGAAATGTTTATCTGTTACATTATTTTTTTAAAAAAATATGAGAAAGAGGTATAGAACGAAGATTTAGGTAAAATCATAAGATATTTTATTCAAATTGCAAAAAAATTATGGCATTTTAAATCAACTTAAATCACGTTTGCCCTTTCCTATGACAAATACACTCATCTCAAAATGGTAACATTTTGATCGCAGTTTTATTCTCGTATTCATCATATTTGTGAATATTTTCAATGCAGTACTTTTCCTTTTTTATAATTTATTGCATACAGGTTTTAATTTCTTAGGTTTGGTTTGTTTCTCTACTGTCATTTTATGCACACTTTGGGCTAATTAGACCAGGATCTACAGTTTAAAGTACATTACAGAATCACTAACAAACATGCATGTCACCGCCAGGATTCTGAAGCACCAACAGCTACAGCGCTAGCCAATTGGCCATCGGGTCGCTTTAGTTTCTTAGAACAAAGGAAGAAAGTTTATTTTATTCATACTGAACCTTTAAGACGAAAGGAAATAGTAAAAACGCAAATGTACATTACGAAATTGATAAACGTAAGCAATAGTCCAAAAAAAAAAAAAAATTGCTATAAGTTACTACGCCCTACAAATAATGCTTAACATGCGCTACAATGCTACTTTTATGTCGATTTCCTTTTTGGATTGAAATCATTTACCATTTACTCTGTCATAAATTCCTGTACGTGGACGTCATTTAATGCAGACTGGGGAAAACACGCCAAAAAATTCCCTCCTTTGCAAAAGACGTGCCAAATCGCTTCGAAGCCTTTAATCTTCCAATAAACGTGAAATTATTTTTTTTTTTTCTGGAAAAAAATAACAATAACGAAAGTCGGTTGAATGCTGAATTTCAAAAAGCAAAGAAGCAACAAAACACACACCGGCTTCAAAGTCTACAAAGTCTCGTTTGATTTGCAGATAGCTCCTCGACTTAAACTTCTCAGCCAAATCGGCTTGAGGTCATCTATGTTTGCAATTACGTGGCGTGGATATATTGTGGGTGGTTGAATCCACGTCCTCACCAGGAAGTGGTACCTCGGTAAATATTTCGTATTCGGTTTAATGCGGCATTTAATTAAATTAAGATCGCAAGTGCGATTACGCGAAACAACGAATATTGCGTTTAATTGGACGGGGTTATAGGTACATATCGTGAAAACAAACACCCCACCTCCCCTCTTGAGATGACGCTGTTAAGATACTAACAAAATTTTCTTGACTAAGAAAGGATCTTGTTAATCGTTAGATTTGTGAAATTTCTGTAAGAGATATGGAAAGATTTTAACATGAAGCTCTAACCATATGCCGGTAATTATCGATCGCGTTTTAAATGGACTAATCGGAGATATTTTTGGAAAAGAAATTCCAAATAATCGATATGCTTTTCGTTTGGATAGTTAGATGTGATATTAAGTTGGCTTTAGTTTAAAATTGTCGATTTCTTGAAGCGATAGTGGTTGTTTTAAATACCAGTTATTGGTTGTTTTAGATACCAATTAGTGATTGTTTTAAATACCAATTAGCGGTTTTTTTAAATAGAAACTCATGAAATAATTTTTATGAGTTTCTTCAATCTGGTTAATTATTCGTAAGCATTTAATTAAAGTGATTTAAATGCCCTTCACATTTTAAATTACACATTTTCAACAGCAGTACTTTTCTGTAATGTTTAGGTTTGAAAAAAACAATTCTACAATTCTTAAAATTTGTTTTCTATCTTGTTTTGCAAAAATTTATAGAACTATTTCGATTTAATGATTAAATTGAAGAAAATTTGAAGCATTAAAATTTGATTGTTTTTTTATTGTACATCACACATACAATGTGACAAAAGGTTTTCAACTCAGTTTTTTTTTTTTTTTACTCTAACCAAACTAACATCTCTTAATACTTAAAATAGTTCCCTTCTTTCTTGAAAATTTAAAAATTACATTTGCTTTATGAAGGTATATAACATAAATATAAACATTTGGTAAGGTATACAAAAATAGTTTGAACCTACAAAAGTAAAACAAATGCGTAAGAAAAATATTCACTACTTCGAAAAATATATTTTATTTATAAAGGAACCATGTGCATTCATAATAAATTCTATAAATAAGGCTTTTTACTCGGAGATGTTTCAGACAAATACTTATATAGTCTTTTAAGCATTAGATATATTTCTTTAGTTTATTTTACAATGCATCATTTTATTAAATTATCGTTTCATTTGTTTCATTCATTAAAATAAGTTATTAATTTTGTAAATTGTTTTTGGTAAATAAATGTTTGTTTTTTTTTTTTTTTTAAATTTACTGATGAATACATTTACAAATAATATATTTATTTATCTAAAAGTTAATGATGTATCTACAGAAATTATTTCGTAGAATTTTTCTCTTTGATAATCTTTATAAAAAAGTAACTCAGTGAGAAGGAAAATGTACTTACATTCAATTCTCCAGATTCTTTTATGCATTTCAAATGGCAAAAACTCTCCTCCACAATTTATAAAAAAAACAGTTTTTTACGTTCTCAGACTTCCATGTGTGTCTTTTGTTATCCTTTTGTGAAAAAAAGCTTGTTATTTCTTCTTTGAATAATTGCAAAGCTTATTTTTTATTTTTGAAAAGAATTCGAAAGCGCAGATTTCATTTTTTTGGATTCATTGTATACAGAAAACAAAACTTATAACAATGTTTCTTATGGTTTGGGGTGTCAGTAGAAAGCATTTGTTTGATCTAATAAACGATTTATTCAAAAAAAAAAAAAAAAAAGAAGAAGAAGTTGTCTTTTGAAATTGGATTCATGTACTTTTAACATATATGGGCTTCATTTTATGCTGTATGCATTAACATATATGGACATTATTATATTAATTCATTTTAATGCTGTACATTTTCCTGATTTGTAAAATGAGAAAATTATTACTTAAAATAATTAAATATTTAAGAGAAAACTCATCTTAAATTTTTTTTCCGATTTTTGAATTGTAATAATACTCAATTAATATGCCATTCAATTCCTTTTCATTAAAATAATGTTTCTTAATTGTATTACTTCATTTTGATTAAGTAATAAATAGAAAATAAATAGATTTCAACTATTTTGAAACTAAGAAAAATGAATGAGTATTCGCATATGACTCTGTGGTTATTAGTCCAATCCCATATGCTGTCGTAGAAATTAGTAAAACTTCACGAAGTGCTTGAAATAAAGTTTCCTGATTTCGTGAATCAAGATTAATACTAACAAAAGATATATTATTATGTTTGAAAACCTATTAAGTATCATTTTATAGACTTTTTTTTTTATCTATTTTGATTTGTTATTTTGAAGTTTTTCTTAGACAAAAATTGCACTCTAATCATTTTTTGAATCACTTGAATCAAATTTTATATGAAAACTAACAAATTTTGTAAAAACATTTATTTATGTATCCTAATTTTAGTAAGGATATAAGCAGTTCTTTTATATAAGCAGAATCTTAGTCTATCTTTTTATAAGGTTATCCTATCTGAGGAACGACAGCAAAACCACTTTTAGAAAGATCCAAATTCTGTAAAAATAGAATTCTTCTAATCTACACTAATGCTTCATGATAAGTATCCGATGAGACAATTAACATGGAACTTAGGGAGTGGTTCCAAAACTTTTTAAAAACTTTTTGCTATAATAAATCATTCCGATATTCCGATTAAAATTCAATTATAATGAGCTTTCAATAATGGCAGCCAACCATAAATACTTACAATTCTCACTTTCATTTCAATTCCATTTCATTTCATTTTAATTCCAATTTAGCATTATACACTACGCTAATGTGTCTAACAGAACTTCAAAATAACTTTGACTTCAGATGATTATCTAATTAATCTCTTCATTCGTAGTGACTTTATCTTTATGGGTCTCGCATTTCTCTTTGCACCTCTAATTTCCTTCTCAAGTTGAGGAACAGATAGTATTGGCACTCCAATTAATGAGATGAGATGAGTTATTTTGAAGTTACTAATTTCATCTAATTATAGCAACTTTATATGTATGTCTATAACTAATTTCAGTCTCTACAAAACAATTAATGATAGTTTATTTGGTTTAATTGGCTTCCAAGGGTAAATGAAGGATAATAGTGAGTATCAAAGGTACATTTTTTAAAATTTTCTACTTTTAAGTATTGCATTTTTAACTATGTTAACAACAGAGAGTTAAAAATATGTATTCTAATTACAATGCATCAACAACTTTTCTACTTTTGGGAGGGGGGTATGCATATCAGAATTTTGAACATTATGTTGTACACATTTTAAATTATAAATGTAACTTCATAAGGATGAAATAAATTTAAATATAAATAAAAATAAATGATTTAAAATCATGTAAGTGACATTTTCATAGGTATAGGTATTTAATAGATATTTTAATTAGGCATTAAATACATAGTGCATTATTACATAGGTATTTTTAATTATTCTTTATCAAAATCTTAAAAAAACAAACTCCCTTCAATTGCTAAGAAATATTTAAATATTTAACTAAAATCTAAGTTAATTAAGCAATTTTTCGTTTATAAGTGCTATAATTAACACAAATTTAAAATAATAATTAAAAAACAATCCAATAGATATTAGGTTTAAATTATAAATACAAATTTCAAGAAATAAAAATAAATTTGGACTTATTAGCCAAAAATATCCTCGTATTTAAATAATTACAAAATTCAAAATATATATTAATGGGTTGTGTATATTAAATTTAATTTCTTATTTCAATGTTGAATGAAATTAACATAATTTATTGTTTTAATTACAAAACCTATCGGTTAAAAATGCAAATAAAATAAAATATAACCCTTATTATAATATGTTTTCTGATATTTTAAAGTGCACGACTAAACAGAGGAAACAGAAAAGAGATTTATAGGTAAAAACTATTCGCATTAATGAAGAAATAGGAAAAATGAAATACTTTTAATACGTAGCTTGTAACATCTTATTCTCTTCAGAGTATACAAGACGTCTTATCTTTTCTTGGGCAATTACTAAAAGTGCGTGAGAACTGGAATCAGTATCAATATATTTGCGTCTGATTTCATAGCGATAAGGCTATATTTGACATTCTAATAAAAGCCTTTCAGAATTCACGTAATGGGGAACTAGACTATGATAACATCTCTTCATCAAGGAAAGGGAAAAAAAAATATTAAAGATAGGGACTTTTCCTATTTAGCGTCTACTGTTCTTGCCATTTTTCATTGTGATTTATTTAAACAAATTTTGGGCATGAAAGTAGACTTCAATAAAGAAATAAAACTATTTAGTGCAGATGTTGATTATTTAAAAAAAAGTATCACTCTAAACAATGTTGTGAACTTTAAAATATTTCAACATTGAATATTATAAATACTTTATTATGAACATTAAAACATTTTGTTATGTTCATTAAAACATTTCAGCAGTGAATATTATAAATATTTTATTATGAACATTAAAACATTTCAATGAATATTATAAATATTTTTATTATGAACATTAAAACATTTCAACACTTAATATTATAAATATTTTATTATGAACATTAAAACATTGTGTTATGAACATTAAAACATTTCAACACTGGATATTATAAATATTTTATTATGAACATTAAAACATTTCAGCACTGAATATTATAAATATTTTTAAACATGTTCATTATTAATTGATACAATCAGAACAATAATTGAAAAAAAAAATTAAAAACCTCTTAAATTCAATTATTTTTGCCTTTTAAGCAGCGTGCCTAATATATTTTCGAATTTTAAATTAAAAAGGGAAAATCAATTTATTATAGTTTAGTTTTACATTTTCTTTAACAAACTGTTTATTTAATATATTAAATATATTTGAGAAAAAGAATTATATATATGAATTTGAGAATGTTACCTTTTTTTTTGCAAAAAATTTTAATAACTCATTAAGCTGCGTATGACAAAAAAAAAATGTGATAAAAATTTTTGAATTACTAAGAAAAAAGAAATATAATGGCATAGAATTTTATTAAACAGTTGTATGCAATGAGTTCTTTGAAGATGCTTAAATATGATTTTCTTCGAAAACGTCCTACACCTCTAATTAGTATAAAAGCTTGATTTTGGAAGGATTGCACTAGCTATTAGCTCTCTAATTTTCATTAAGTAAAGGTTATTCGTGACAACGAAATAAAAGGAATAATTTTGTTAACTTTCACAAAAACTTATTCGCAGTGCTGTTTAAATTTTATTTAGTTCTTTAGCAATATCTGTCCTTTATTTTTTATAAAATAAAATCCGAACTTAATTTCATTCATAAAATAATTTCTCTGATCATATCAAATCTTATAATGATAAAAGACATATGTTCTTAAAAGGCGTAAACATTTTTACTAGTTATGTACATCACGGATATAACTTCAATAAGTTAACCGTAGACAGTCCGTTTACTTGGAAGTTTTCTGCTAAAGACATACAGATAAGGTACAAATACCCCAGAAAGCAATGCTCTCCCCACTTTTGACTATTCGTGAGATACATAAGAGGACCAGGAGGTCTTTCAATGCGTAAAAATATGTTAAACAATTAAAAATTTGTATTCTCTTGCTATCCGAGACCATATTTATAAACCAATTGACAGCGTCCAATGATGCATTATCTGAAGCTGTTTTATGTAAAGAATAATAACATTAAGTGTTATGCTGCAAATTATCTTTTCCTTTTCAAAGTTTGATCTTCAATTTCTTTTAACATCTAAGGAAACACAAACGTGTTTTTTTCAACTCATTTACCTGTTCACGAATATATATATTTATTTACTTCAATGATTTGTAGAACACAATGGCACATTCGTCATGCATCCACATATCAGGCGCCGAGACTAGTCACAGCCCTCAAAAGCAATACCGACATGACCTAAGCAAAGTAACAGACAAAGCAGAAAAACGAAAATTCATCAAATGCAATGAATGCTCAGCAAATGAAAAAGTTTTAAGAATAAGCAGTACAAAAAAGAAACTGTGCCTCAAACCTCTTCGGATCAAGTAGATTTTGGTTTACCGAGATTCAGGAATATTGAAACTCCACTGTATGTGATGAGATAAAGAAACATGAAATCAGCAAAAACAGAAAAATCAAAGACAAACTAAAAATAAGTATTTTCTAGCCAATTTCTCAGCTCTATATTTATCCTAAAAAAGAATCTTAATAATTATTCATATTCAATATTTATCCTGCTCAGCAAGTGAAAAAATTTCAGGACGAGTAGTACAAAAAGAGAATGCGCCTGAACCTCTTTGGATTAATCGGATCTCGGTTTTACTGAAATTCAGAATATTGAAATTCCACTGTATATGATGAGATCAAGAAACATGAAATCAGCCAAACAGAAAAATGAAAGGCAAACCAAAAATACGTATTTTCTACTCAAAGAATTTCTCACCTTTATATCTATCCTAAAAAAAAGAATTTTAATAATTATTCGTATTCAATATCGATCATATATTTCTTTTATGTATATGACAAGATGATCAATAATGGCAACTTAGTTCCTCGAACTAGAAAATAAGATGCATTGCTTACGTCACTGAGTCTACATGTTTCAATTTTAAAGGAAATACATTAAACATCAGAAATGTTGAAAGATAAGTATTTTAAATGTGATATTTTATTATTTTGAAAATTTTCTTATACTTTTAAATTAATAATATAAATAAATATAAGCTTATAAGCTATAGAAGTTTGATTAACAAAAAAAAAAATGTGCACTTTGCATTATCTACTTAAAGATTTGATATCAAACTAGTTATCTGGGTAATATAGGAAAGCAAAATAAATGTCCCTTCGTAGAAATTTTAAAACTCTTTTTACATTTAAAATTTATCAATCATCTCAGCAAAGATATCACTTTCCCGATTCAAAAATATTGAGGAAATGAAATATTTTAAATTTGCCATATATATTATTCGTTTTCGATATTAAATATTTTTAAATCAATAATAGGGGTTAATTTTTATTTAAAAAACGAAATTTCTCAACAAAGAAAAATTCTTCTTCTTCAGTGGCGCAACAGCCCTATGGTGGCAAAAAGACCGTCTGTTTACTGGCAGATTAGTGAACATGAAATGCTTTTTTTTTTTGGTGTAGTGTTGTCAGTCCTACGCCCAACGCTATATAGTTATGTTAGACCGGGACCTAAGGTTTAAGGTGGATTTCAACCACTACAAGCATCCATGACACCGCCGGGACTCGAACCCAAAAACCGAGCACCAGAACGCTAATCACTTGGCCATTGGGAGTGCCATCCCCCCCTTCCTTAAAAGACACCCCTCCAAAAAAAGTTAATAGAGAGAAATAAAGAAATTTAAAAATATTTTTAAATCATTTCTTCATTATTGATGGGATTTTTTTTTCCTCTAAATTTATATAAACTCGCCTCTATATGCCAAGTCAATATGCCCATACTAGAGTTTAACTGCTTGAATTCTTTTCATTTAAAGTTTTTACATATAGTATTATTTTGATAATGCTGTTATTTTAACACCATTCTTGATGATAGCTTTAAAATCTTAAATTAACTAAATTAATTTAACAATTAAGTCATTAAAAATCAATTGAATCAGTACAAATATTAAAATACTTTGAATTTTTTACTATAAAATAATTACTTCATTAAGTATATTTTCATAGATACGATTATTCAAGGGGTTTAGTGAAAAGAGCAAAATATTGGACGAGTGAAAACCTTTCTAAAACAAATGTGAAATCCTTTTAATCTTAATAAATCATACAAAATTTACAACAACGGAAAAAAAATTAATAATTGTTTAATCATTGCATATGTTTTTAAAAAATGAATTTACATTAAATCAGTTATTAAAGTTTTAAATTACAAAAATTGTCTTTTATTAAAAAACTATCAATTATTTTTGCGTTTCTACTTTCTTTTATTCTTTTATTCCAACTTAAACTACTTATTTTCGTGCCTTACACAGTGTTTTCTCATGTAAATGAATTTAATTATGAAAAGGCTAACATCAAAAAAAAATTCTGACTAATAGAAAAAAACTGCTCTCTAACCGTCTTGATAATCAATTTACTCAGAAATATTCTGTTTTATCCGTAATAAATATAAAAATAAGAACTCTCAAGCTATGCGCGAACTTATAATCTTGATTTTAATACTTCGTATTCTGGCTCAATTGCAAATATAAAAAATCAGCCATAATTTGCATACGCTTTCGTGCATCTGGCAATAAAAAGGAAAGTCATTGTTAGGAAAATTGGTTTCATTTTTACATTCAGTATCTTCTCTGGAAAAGCTGGATTCTGATTTTAAAAACTGACGGAACTAACAATTGATTGAACTAATTTTGATACATTTAGCTCCCAAAACATTCTCTATGGCATTAAATTAATCGGCATCTCTTTTCTATTTTTATTTTTGTGAATTAGGAAAAATCATGAAAAAAGAGCAGTGAACATACTTTATTTTAAAGTATGATCATTGTTTTTTACTGCTGTTTTTTTACATAAATTATTACATAGATTTTTAAATAAATTTGTCAAATTAACTTTTGTTTTATCCCATTTTAAGCAGAAATAATTATAATAATAATAATAAAAAGAAAACTAAGTAAAAAAAACCCACTAAATAAAAAATTTTGCCTATGAGCTAGATTGGAATTAGGAAACTTGTTTCAATCTCCTGTGACACTTAAAATATTTGTTTCTCTTAACAATATGAGACAGTGACAAATAAGTTTGATTTGTGTCAGCTGTGAGAAAACATTCTCTATGGCATAAATTAATCAGCATCCCTTTTATTTTTATTTTGGGAATTAGTAAAAACATGAAGGGAAAAAAAAAAAACAGGGACCATACTTTATTTTAAAGATGCTCATTGTTTTCTTATTGCTGTTTTTTACGTAAATTATCACACAGATTTTTAAATAAATTTGTCAAGTTAATTTTTGTTTTATCTCATTTGAAACAGAAATAATAATAATAAACCCACTGAGAAAAAAATTTGCCTATCGGCTAGATTTGAAATAAGAAACTTGTTTCAATCTTCCTGTGATCCTTAAAACATTTGTTTCTCTTAACAATAAGACTGTGACAAAAAAAGTTTGGGTTTGTGTCAGATGGACAATGATTCACTTTTTAAAAAATTCCGAATGAATGATTTTTCAATTAAATAGTGAAGCTCCAAATAGTCCAATCTTTTTTTGTTTTGTTCCGATAAATAATGCTTCTGGAATAATAGAAAACATGATTTTCTGGTATTTGAATGACTTGCCGGAATTTATGATCTTTAAAAAATAAGTAAGTAAATTAATTTATTTAGTTGAGTTTCTTCTGAATAAACTAGACTACCTTATAAACATAATAATAATTACATATATACTATGTAAATTTATAATACTATACCTACATATATACTATATATATATATATAATAAAATTACGATTTAATTAAATAATTGATTATAAAACTATTATCTACTTATCAATAATTCCGAATTATTATGAATTCCTATCATGGAAATTTTATTACAGTTAGCCTAAATGAAAATATTAAAAATTGAAAAATTATTAATAAAATTATACACAATGAAAGTATAATAATCTGCGAACAATATTGTATTTATAGTGACCGGTAAACATTTAGATACCGAATAACCAGCACCCACATTGAAAGATACAATTTTATCTATTAGTATAAAGTTTGAATATAGGTTAATTTTATGTTGAAATGTCTTTTTAAGAATGAAAAAATGTTTTTATACCTCAATCAATATCATTTTAGGATAATGATAGCAATGAAGCGTTCTAAAAAATTCGGGCTTAGATTTTGGTTTTATAGTGACAGACGTGAAATAGGTTACGAAAAATATAATTGAATATTTATTGGTTATTTCTGGTTATCGGTACATTATTTAGTAATTAGCTATGTTAAAAGAGCTCTTGATTCTATGGTTATGAGAACTACAACTTCAATCGATCGTTAAAATAGGCCAAGTCCCGCTTATGCAAATACGCTGCATCAGCATTTTGAACCGAAATCTAGAGAAGAAAATTGTAAAGACATCTTCATGCCATTTAAAAGATATTTATCTACTCATCTGACAAAATGCCAAGAGGAACGTTAATGGGCGAGCTTCATACAAAATGCTTTTACTTTCACAATTACTTAAGCTCCCTCTTTCCAAGTGTTTGAATACTTGAATGATGCTTGTCAATCTACTCATTCAGTTTTACATTAAATTTAATGTGTGTACAGATAAATCTATTGGAATGAACAAGAAATTCAAAATAAATTTATTCTACATAGGAATATATTTTTAAAATGTAGAATGCATAAAAAAAAATTTAAACCTCGGTTTTGCTGTCTTTTACTGCAGTCTTCCGTGCTTGACTAAGAGCAATGATTTTTAAATTATGACGATGAAAACCATCAGTGATGATTGAAATTGATTGATTGATCAATTGACTGAATTGGTTTATCAATGATGATGATGATGATGATTGAAATGTTTTTCAATAACCATCATCATCATTGCATCAGTGATTTTTTTCGAATAAAGGCTCTCTTCTTCTTCATTGGCGTAACATCCTTATGACGGGCAAGGTCGTCTGTCCTACTGGCAAGTTTCGAAACTGGAGATATTTCTTTTTAAGGGGTAGGGTCGTCAGCCCTACACCAAACAATCATATTAGACCTGGACCTATGGTCTAAAGTGGACTCCGAACCACTACAAACATCCATGGCCCTCGAATCCGAAACCTGCGGCGCCGAGCGCCAGAACGCTGAGTCACTCTGCCATCAGGCCCGATTAAAGACATTAGAGCCTTTCAAATCATGCATTAAAAATATTACATATTCTGGCAGACAAAAGCAATGAAATTATATTCAAATTTCCGAAGCGAACAAATTTATTATTAAATAAACAAATTATTATGCCTAATCCATACATTATCCTTCATATAAAATTAAACAGTTTTGTTGTTTTCGAATGCCAGAAGTCATTCTTCGTAGTTAAACTGATATAAACAATAGTGATAGTTAAACTGATATAAACACTAATTAGAGAATTGATTATTTATAAATTATTAATCGGAACTTGGCGAAAATATATATGAATTAAATAGAAAAAAAAACAATTAAAGTTTTCTTCAAAAATATTGAACCGACGGATTTAAAAAATAATACGTAAATACTAATTTATGGCATAAAATAAAAATAATAAATCATAATGTAATCATAATCAATAATAATAAATCATAATTAATCATAATATAAAAAAATATTTATGGAAGTATAATTTTGTCTTCAAATGATGGTGTTATCTATTAATTTAGAAGTATCTTCATCAACTTTCTATTTTAGAATTTGCTAAATGTTAATATTATCTTAACACAATTTGTTTTTCATTCTTAATTTTAAAATTTGTTAGGAAATTTATTTAAGTGTCTATAAATTAATGCACTTTAGTAAAGTAGTTTAGTTAGTTAAAGTAGTATAAAGGAATAAATGAAATTCTTGACGTTTAGCAAAGTCTATGAATTCGTCTATGAGTGCACATGTGATGTATGAATACATGGAACTTATAGGTACATATTTAAATTTCATGATCAAATACACAAAAAATATAGATAACTGCTCGGTCCCAGTTCTGTCTGTGTTTAATCAAAATTCAGACGAGACAATTAAAAAACGGGATCAAATCCAGACAATCAGACGAGACAATCAAAAATTTAAATTCTATCTATAATTTAAATAATTTTATAATTTTGCAATCATTATGATTTGAGATATATTATTCTCACAATTACACTAGATTATTTGTTTAACATTTCTAATACACAATGGATCAAAAGTTTTCATCCTGCAAATACTATATGAAAAGAGCTGAAATATTGAATGAAGTTTCATATTGACTGAATAAAAGGACGTATTATATAATCAAAATAAAATTCAAGTCCATCAACTGCCTTGTATTGATACTTCGTAAGGTACATTTATTTTAAGTATTTTGTTTCTCATGGTTTATTCTTTGTGATTTTTTCTTTAAGTATTTAGTGTCTCAAACGGTGTATTATTTAATCTAAATATATATTCAGCTCCGTCAGTTGATTTTCTATGTATTGATACTGCGTGAGGTACATTTATTTTAAGTATTTTGTGTTTCATAGTTTATTCTTTATCATTTTTTCTTTCTGTAAGTATTTAGTTTCACAAACGGTGTATTATTTAATCTAAAAATATATTCAGTTCCGTCAGTTGATTTTCTATGTATCGATACTGCGTGAGGTACATTTATTTTAAGTATTTTGTGTTTCATAGTTTATTCTTTATGATTTTTTTCTTTAAGTATTTAGTTTTTCAAATGGGGTATTATTTAATTAAATATAAATTCAGCTCCATCAGTTGCCTTCCTGTGTATTGATACTGCGTGAGGTATATTTATTTAAATATTTTGTTTCTCACAATAAAGAAACATTGACTAGATAGAAAAAAATAAATTATGGATAATAAATTTCTCCGTGTGCTTCTGATATCTGCGAATCCAATTTTGCTAAACTCTTATCTGTTATCATTAAAAAAGGGATAAATAAAACAATCTGCTACCAGACAATTTTTCCAGCAAAGTAAAAAGTATTACACAAAAAAAAGCAACTTTTCTTTCAGATTATTCGGTATTGTCTGGCATGAAAACTCGCCTTATTACTATACTTAGATAAATTTAATTTATAGTTCCTATCAAATATCTGTATCTTTACAAAAGCTACTCCCAAAGTGCATGATGTAGCTCAAAATGTAATCAAAGGTCTTGCGCTTTGAGGTAAGTACAGGTTTTAGAGAACTGCTAGACTTGAGCGTCTCTTATCTCTAAACATGATCTCCTCGTGGTTTTCTAATATATTTGACGTCTATTCCAAACAAAGATGATAGATAAAGACCTTGGCTACCACACACATAGCTCACGTCTCCTGCTCTAAGACTTGAAATCCACCTTTCTCAGCAACCGTCAATCAAGGAATGGGCACGAAAACTTTTCTTGTAGCTTTCACAGTTTTTCTATCACTTTTATAAACTTGTGGCAAACAGTAAGACTTTGTTGGTATTAAGATTCTTTTAAAATATATTATCAAGAATGATTAATCGGTAGTTAAGGTAACGTGTAATTTATTAGGTGCCAAGTTAAAAATGTTGTTGAAGTTAAGGCGATATAAATAGTATAATTAGATATCGCATGAACACCAGGTTTAATACTGAATTAAACTTAGAGTTATGGTTGAAATATTCTTTAAGAAATATTATGTGATGCTGCATATTATTTGAGTTTGGCCTTAGTAGCACATTACTATAAATATAAAAATATTTTAAAAGCTGCAATGGGCATATAACGAATGATACGAATAGACAATGACGAATGGACAATGGAACGAATAATATGAAAACACCTTAAATATTACATGCAGTTGATCTAAAAGATAAATTGTTCAAGACACTACTGTTGTAAAAGAAACTGTACAATGATGAGAAGGTTTTGTATATTTAATACATATAGTAATTCACTAAATAAATATTATCTATTTTGTTGCATGAACATGACTAAAATTTTCCTTATCAAAAAATAAACAAAAAGTCATCATTTTTAGCAATACTTTTAAAGAATCTAAAGCAGTAGTTATTAACTTTCTAGGTGTAGTTTAAATGTAACATAAGCACTGTGTAATGCTTCAGAAAAATAATGTTCAGGATAAAATAAGGTATATAGGAGCACAAATAAAAATAAAATCTTTTTTCTAATAACTCATTTTCTGTACTATATTTTTGCTAAATTGAAGGTTTGAACATAAAAATAAAAATATAAAAATGTTATCTGACATATATTAAAATTATTTCATACAACAATAAGTATTTTGCATAGCATATACACTTGAATTAAGCATCTAGAAAAATATTACAAAACATTTTTTTATTGCAAAAGTGCTTGATTTTAGATCATTGGTTCCCATGCATCACAAATGTAGGAGATTAGAGCATAAAGATAGAATACAAAACATCAAAAAGAACAAAGCAGTAACTCATAACAATAACAGTAATTACATAAAAATTGTGACTGCATAAAGATAAAAGAAAATTAGTCACTGGATGCCAATTGTATCAACTCTCTAGCCCGCCAATATCTGCTGTATAAGTTTTCTTCATTCAATGAAGAACTAGTTAGCAAATGGTCTTTGTCCATCTCAGAGTTCTGTATACACAAAGAACTGTTGTATATACCAATTCTGTGTAGATGTTTAGTAATACAATCATGTCCAGTCTCCAGGAGGAAGGCCTCTACTGCGATGGATCAAGGGGAGTCTGAGATTTTATAAATTGAGTCCTTCCATTTCTTTTTCTTAGTTTCTTCTAATAATTTGATGCCATGATTTTTACTCATAATATTTTTAATAATTCTTTTAATTGATGAAAATTATACGTAATAATACTTCCCCATTATTTGATTGTGAAATTTCAGTTCCCTTTTTAGCTTATTTATCAGCCCATCATTTCTAGCTATCCCTACATGAGATGGGATCCACTGCAGAACAACAGCCATCCCTTTAGAAGCTAGAAGATCAAGAGTTCTTCTGCAGGAGTCAATAACTTTTTGATTCCATGACATCATGTGCAGCAATGGCTTGGATGGATGACCGACAGTCTGAAAAATAACCATGTTTTTGAACTAAACTGTTCTAATACTAATTTGTTCTGTTGAAACTCTAATTGCCTCCAGTTCTCTACTAAAATTTGTCCGAAATAGACCAAGGCAGGCATAGAAGGCAAAGAACTCTGAATAACATGCACCATACAGTGCTCTTATTCCCCATGTTAATTCCTGTACATGAAATTAAGGTCTTTTAAATCCAGCATTTCTTCTATACGAATCGTTTTGCAATTACCTGACACCCATTCTTTATCCCATTCATCTTCTAGATAGAGTATAAATTAATTAAACCATAAAGCCCTTGGCATTAATGAGACAAATGAAAATACCTTCATTTTTAAAAAAGACAAGTTTGGTTTGATAAACATTTTCCCTAAATAACTTATGTCCGTGGTTCTCACACCCAAGAAGAGTGATTCCCTAATAGTAGCCGAGGTTTATTTCCTATAGATAGAAATTAAACAACTCGAAATCAGAAAATTAAAGATATAGAAAAAAATGTAATGAAAGCATGCTTTAATCGTTATCTATTTTAAAATTTTCCTGCCGATTACAAAAAAAAGATGCCAGAAACATCCTGGATGGTTCGACATCAATTATTTTTAAATTGAATTGCTTAAAAACATTATTTATCTAATTTTTTAAGAATTGCCTTTGACACACAATTTTTGATAATCTTTGGTACAGAATACTCAATTTTTCACAGCGAAGTACGTATACGAAATTCTATGATGCCAAAATTCAAGACCAAAGTATTTAAGTAGAATTCAGAAAGATTTTTATAATTTAAAACCTACTTTTATAAAAAAAAAAAAAATAATAATTCTTCAAAGCAGAATCTTTCATTACATAACGAATTATCATTTAAAAGTGTTGAATAAAAATTTAACTCACAAATTCATGAATTTTCAATTAAACAATGTTTTAGAAAATAATATTCTTTTCTTGTTTAAAATTCGATTCTCGTATATTGCAATCGGAAAATAAGAACAATGGCAATGCCAACTATGGCAATGTCTAATTAAAGAAATAAATAATTGCCTTTGACGCAATTTTCAATTATCTTTGTTACAGAATGCTCAATTTTTTTTCACAGCAAAGTATGTATACAAAATTCTATGAAGCCAAAGTTCAAGACCAAAATATTTAAGAGGAACTCAGAAAGATTTTTATAATTTAAAACCTATTTTTATAAAAAAATATTCTTCAAAGCAGAATTTTCCATTATAACGAATTTTATCATTTAAAAGTGTTAAATATAATTGTTAATAGAATTGTTAAATATAATTGTTAATAGAATTGTTAAATAGAATTGTTAATAGAATTGTTAAATAGAATTGTTAATATAATTGTTAAATTGAATTGTTAATATAATTGTTAATAAAAATTGTTAAATAGAATTGTTAATTGCTAAATAGAATTGTTAAATAAAAATTTAATTCACAAATTTGCAATTAGAATAATATTTTAGATGGTAACATTCTTTTTGATTAAAATTTTATTCTCATATATTGCAATCAGGAAATAAGAAAAATGTCAAAGCCAACTATGGCATTGCCTAACAATGAAAAGGTTAGTGGGTGAGACAGAATTGACTCTTATTAAAAGGCACAAAGTAAAGATTCCAATTTCCCTTTTGTGATTTGAGAATGGGCTTAGAACTTAATCCATGATTCACTAGTTGTTTTCATTTAGGAGGCACTAAAATAAATATTCGGTTTCTTAAATTATTTAGATCTGATATAGTATTCAATTGAAAAGAATTTACATGAAAATACCACACCCGTATTAAATATTCAAGTGGAAACAAGCCTCCATCATCAATAGGTTCAAGAAAATTTATTTTAGGGCATTCTAGGGAGTTTCTTTTCAGGACAAAGAACATTCGGAATAAATTTACCACTACTCTTATAAAATGCTGAACAACTATATTAAATTTAGATCCAGGCTAGAAGTATGCATGATTTTTTTACTATTCCTTTGGAAACCTTAATTTGACAAACAAAACCAATAAAGCCATCTCTAGGATTAGATTGCTTGTTATTTGCATTCGAGATCGTAAACACTCTGCTTTATTTTCAATTTACTTTGAAAAGATGACTTACTGTTGGATATTTTTTTATTCCAGTTTCTTTAACAGAGCTATTTTTAAGTTCTTTTCGAAGAATGGGTATTCAGAACTATTGATAATCGTTACACAGCTGCAACACAAAAGTAAATTAATAACTGCGAATAAATATTGTGCGGTCTTTTTCCTATGGTCTATTGAGTGATGCAATTGTTGTTTAACTGGGAATACTGACATCAATGCTATGTAATGCACGTGGGCCTTTCAATCAAATGCAGCGGTGTTAAAGAAATAACTGAATACATTTCAGAAATGAATAACAGAATTTATTTCTATCAGTTTCAATAGGTTTATCTGTTGTATTTTAAGTAAAAATTTAATGTAAGACTGTAATACGTCTGACTCCCTGACCCAATGTGGTAACATACGCAGCTAGTGTGTAGGAGGGTTAATTTAGAATTCGTTAGTGATACTCGTTTTAATCGATGCTCTCAGAAAGAATCATTCGATAACAGCTGTGATGGTTATTGTAACAATATCTGCTACCGCCTCTCGGCAACTTCCAGAATTCCTTATGGGAGTTTTCTGCTTTCTTCTACACAATTTGAAAATGTTGGGAAATAACCTTAAAAATAGCCTTCCCGAATGACAATGTTCTCACTTCATCACCTGCCAGTAAGCTGTTTATGGTCTATATGCGGAAAATGAGACTCTCCGATGTACAAAAAATAATAATAACCCAATTTTTGAAATCGCACATTTGCTAAGATATGTTATTTTTTTTTTCCAGAAAATGTTTCCAATTTATTTTCCTAAATTGGCAATTGTCTTGCTCGACCTTCACAGGTCGAAACAATTACAGATGGGACATGGACTATGTCATGAGTTTCTGCGTTGGGATTAGTGATAGACCATGGCCTGAGGAAGTGTCCACTCCAAAGAGAAGTGAAAGGAGCTGCCCCGCCCCTTGACGGATTGTTTTAAAAGCAGTTGTTTTTTGTGTGAAGACGGGAGAGAATTCTGCGATGAGTCGACGAAAAGTGATTGAACAGACCGGTGATTCCGCTTGTTTTCAAAGTGAGGCCGTTGTGGTTTCGTGTATCACACCGTGTGATAATTAAGTTCTACTGCAGAGCTAGTGCATTAGATTCGTCATAGACTCGAGAACTCTGAAAATCTCAGTCCTTGGAGTGGACTGCACTTGTGAATCAATTGATATCTTTAGTTTTCCTTTTTATGTAAATAATAATTTGTAATAACTCAGAGTTCTGTACATATATATATATATATATATATATATATATATAATGTTTGTAAATAAAAATTAAAGTGTTCCTTGAACCTGAAAGTGGTCCTTTTCTTGATGTAGTATCTTGGCCGAGACGTTGCTATCTGAAGTAAGTTCAGTAATTAAAACCAATTTTATCTTATCTATGTAATTGATTGGTTTATTTATTATGATGGTAAGCAATATATTTTACTTAAAAAGAACTTTTAGAATTAAGTCTACTGAAGGAATGTTTTAAAGGGAAGGTTTACAGTAAAAGTCTTAAAAGATATTATATATTTAAGACGCAAGTAAAAGTATCTTGATCACCAAACAATGTTTTCAATCTGTGTTCTAAATTAATATTTTTACACTTTTATGCACACTATTACATATTCGAACAAAATTATTAATAATTAAACTGATTATTTAAAAGCATACCAAATAGAGGGGTTAATTTCATAGACTTTTAATTCTGATCATAACATTCTAAACCTGAATTGCTATTTGATTATTTGTAATTTTTTTTTTTTTCATTTTCAATCATGAACAATCATGGGGCCTAATAGTTGTGTAGCAAGCGCTCGGTACTACAAGTTTCGGGTTCGAATCCCTGCGCCATGAATGTTTGTAGTGTTTCGGAATCCACTTTAAACCATAGGTCTCGTTCTAACATGATCGTAGAGCGTTGCGGGGTATTGTTACTCCGCGTCCGTAGCTTATCTTCAAACTACACGCTACTCCTGGGTAGTGCTAAGTGAGTAACGTCGGTGTAGCACTTGCCTTAAGGCATCAAAGACAAATGTCTAAGTATTTGCCAGCTGCATTAGAAAAAAATTAACTATCACGCAAATAAAATTGAAACAAAAAATTGGGAATAAAAAAATAGTAAATGTATTTAATTACTTAATTTGATTTTCAATAGCCTTTTTTGTTGGCAACATCTATACCAAGTCCAAGAACCCGTGTGATCTCATGAAGGAGGGCAGTTTCTGTTAGTGATAGAGAACCCGTAAGTAGAAGTCTGACTTGGCTCCGTGACGCTGACTTTTTACAGGTAGGATTATCAGCCCTACGCCCAACATTCATATTATCTCAGAAACTACGGCTTAAAGAGGATTCCGAACCACTACACACATCCATGGTATCGCACGGACTCGAACCCGAAACCTATGACACCGAGCACTAGTCACTCGGCTATCAGGTCCAAATAGAATGCTAAACATGTTTAAATATGTTTGATTTTTAATCACTTTATCTTTTAATTTTCTTACAAAAATAAGAAATAATAAAAGAAAATATTTCGAATCGAATAAATAACCGAGACTGAATAGTTATGAAAAACAATTCCCCGGGGAATTTAATTCTTTTAATGCTTATTTTAATTTAATTCTTTTTTTTTAAATCTTTCAGAAAATACATTTTGTTTATTTCAACTTCACTGTTTTTTTTTTATCAAGAAATGAAAATTTGTTTCATAGAAAAACTATTCAAACAATGCACATCTTTTCCTTTGTTAAATATCTGAAGTGTCGTTAGATTTGAATTCTTCTCTCAAGAGAATACGTTACCTACTCTAATTCTTTTGAGTGACTAATTTCTATTCAAATTTATAAGCAAGTTAAGGAAAAGAACAAAGCAAAATAAAGTAGCATTGTGTTTTGTTTAAGATTTCGTTTCACACAATCAGAGTTAGTTGAAATGAAATTAAGCTTCCATAAAGTAAGCATTTTAAAAATCAAAAAAAAAGTTGTCAATTTAATGAAAATACTGATTTAGAGTAAGAAAAAAAAAGCGAATGGTGAAAGAAACTAATTTTATAAGTTTATAATCAAACAAGAGCCTTAAAAAAGGAAAAAAAACGACAAGGATATTTCTTAAAAGTAAGGTTTTTCTTTGGAAAGTAAATAATTACAGGAAAAAGTAGCGTTAAAAAGTATTTCAACAGCATATTAGTTTTTTGTTATTTTTAGTTTTCTTTATAATAGCTGAAAATGTTTTAGAAATATTTTAATTCTACGAACACATTTTAAAAGGGAAAAATACAAATATTTAGAATGAAGAATAGAGGATTTATCATGATATCATACTTGTATGTACCATGAACATGACATCACTCTACTTTTTCAACACTATTATTACAATTTTATTAAATCTGATATTTATTTTACACCCTGTAGTTTATACTTAATACATTGTATATGTTTTATAAAGGAAAACTTAAAAAGAAGCATAGCTCACTTTCAGTCACTTTCACTCATGTCAGTCATTCCTAAGCAAACCGAAAAGTAAAGAATTTAGAATTTTTGTTCACTTTACTAAAAATAAAATTATAATTTGTTCTTAATAAAACAATGTGAAAAGTCATACTAAAATAAAAATTTATTTTGTACTATAAATAAAGGAAACTATATTTCGATGCATGGGGGCATAATGGCCAAGTGGTTAGCGCTGTGGCTCTCGGTACCACAGGTTTCGGGTTCGAGTCCCGGAGGTGCCATGGATGTTTGTTGTGGTACGTAATCCACTTTAAACCGTAGGCACCTGTCTAACAAGCGCGTTGAGGGGGTATTGTTACTCCGCGTCCGTAGCTTATCTTCAAGCTACATGCACCTCCTGGATTGTGCTAAGTGAGTAACGTCGTGTAGCACTTGCCTTAAGGCATCAAAGACAACTGTCTAAGTGTTTGCCAGCAAGATAAGAAAAAATATTTCGATGCATTATACACACTGTATAAAATGTATGCAATGCATTAAGTATAAACTACAGGGCGTAAAATAAATATTAGATTTAGTAAAATTGTAATAATAGTGTTGAAAAGGTAGAGCGATGTCATGTACATGATACATACAAGTATGATGTCATGATAAATCTAACGATATCGCGAATTCTCCGTAGTTTCTACAGAAAACAACAAAAAAATTGTATTACCTATTAAATGTAGAAAACTTTATATTTCTACAGAAATTTTAAAAAGTCCACTTTTGTATTTTGTAAGGTGGCAGTACAATTTTAACTGTAACTTTTAGCTAGCTTCACGTCAATTATGGGAGTACTAACCAAGATCAGTTTTCCGTCATCCACTTTAGTTGTCTATGGAAATTCCCCATCATCTGCGAGATAGCTACCAAAACTAACCAAGATCAGTTTTCCGTCATCCACTTTGGTTGTCTATGGAAATTCCCCCATCATCTGCGAGATAGCTACCAAAACTAACCAAGATCAGTTTTCCATCAGCCACTTTGGTTGTCTATGGAAATTTCCCCATCATCTGTGAGATAGCTGCCAAAGCTAACCAAGATCAGTTTTCCATCAGCCACTTTGGTTATCTATGGAAATTCCCCCATCATCTGCGAGATAGCTACCAAAACTAACCAAGATCAGTTTTCCATCAGCCACTTTGGTTGTCTATGGAAATTCCCCCATCATCTGTGAGATAGCTGCCAAAACTAACCAAGATCAGTTTTCCGTCAGCCACTTAGGGGGAATTTCCATAGCCAACCAATGTAGAGTACTTTTTTTCTTTCTTTGTTAAACTTGTTTCTTTGTATTTATATTAGTGTAAAATACATATGGATACTATTATACTTACATACACAGAGATATTGCGAATTTTCCGTAGTTTCTACAGAAAACATAAACAATTTGTATTACGTATTGACTGCAAAAAAACTTTATATTTCCACAAAATTTTTAAAATGCCACTTTTGTCTTTTGTAAGGTGGCAGTTTAATTTTAACTGTAACTTTTAATTAACTGCCACGTCAACTACGGGAGACAGCGGCCAAAACTACCAAGATCTGTTTTACGTCAGCTACTTTGGTTATTATAGAAATCCCCCTATGTAAATATTATACTTTGTTAATTTGTTTCTGTATTAGTGTAAAATTGTGTAATTGTAAATGTAAAATTTAAATTGTCAAGATAGATTTAAATTAATATGATGTTTCACCTGCAATTCACTTACTTGAATTGCACACTTTTTTATCACTATTACTTTTCAACTTAGCACAATTAAAAAACTTCCATTTATTTCGAGAAAAGCTAGTGCTGTTTTTCTCGAAATCAATGGAAGTATATATAAATAGGAATATTTTTATCTACTAAAAATATAAAAATAAACTCCTAGATGATAATATCTGTTTAGTTATTTAAAATGTTAATAAATTGATTTGAACATTTCAAGGTTTTGTTGTACAGCACAAAGGTTGAACATTTACATTATTTTTTATGATTTCCAGTAGTTTCATTAAGTCTTCTCACAACCTCAAAGGCGACTGATGCGGGAAAACGTTATTTAAGGCAACAATACAAGATCATTTTATTTATATTGTTATAATAGTAATTGTATTGAGACTATTGAATTACACTCATGTCCATAAATTAAGGATAATTCAGAATCGCACAGAAATTGAACTCTAAAATAAAAAATTTCACCTGTAGAATTATCATACACATCTTGAAGAAGAATATGCAAATTACAGGAAACCACCAGATGGCGCGGATAGTACGTCACAATGACAGGAGTGTAAGAGAGGGATGGATAATATGGAATGGAGGCAAAAAAGTAAAATTGTTCACAAGCGCTTTAAAAGCCTTTCAGTGCAATAACCGCATAGTTATGGCACAAAGGAAGCATTTGAATGATTTTTTACGTGGTAGAATTATCGGACGACCGGAATGTGGACGTACCCAGCTGGAAGTATCCGAGGAACTTGGAATCGCCCAGTGTGTCATCTCCAGGCTTTGGCAACGATTCCAAGATGATGGTAATGTGAGTAGATGTTACAGCCCAGGTCGTCCCCGAGTTACAACGCCTGAATGAGGACCGGTATTTAGCAGTTACTGCCAAAAGAAACAGACGGAGCACAGCATCAGACCTGTCTCGTCAGCTCTCTTCAGCATGCTAGGCATGCTGAAGAGAGAGCTACCTCAGCATGCCCTAGCATGCTGAAGAGGGAAACTCATACTCAGCATGCCTAGGCGTTGTAAGGCCTGTATTGCATTGTCCGGGAGACATACTCCATATTAAACATCATACTAACCATGCTATACTGTTTTTTGTAAATAGGTTCTTTTTGAAATTTGCTCAGGGAGTAAAAATCGCAATTTTTATTAATTATGTCAAACATATAGCATCTTTTTTTCTCTTTACCTTTTGTTTAATAAATAGACTTTACAAATAAGTCAAATTTGTTTTGCTTCTGTCTCTTTCTTTTGCCTGAACTTCATTATCCTTAATTTATGGACACGAGTGTAAAATGAATGGGGGTAAATGAATGCTGAATGAATGATGGACCGAGGACCGACAGTATAGATCGATTGTATGCAGTTTAACGACGGATTGTGTAGTTTTTCAAAATTTTACAGGCTAGAGAAAATAAGTTTACATAAAACTTCTACTCTTTTACTGATGTATTAAATATTTTAAATTATAACTAAAATAAAAATTTTCTGTGATTAGTAATAAGTGATATGCGAGATTATTTTCCCATTAACCAAGTTATCAATCCAGCACATCAAACTGGAAATGAATTCTAAACATGTGCAATTGATTAATAATTCTGAAACTTTTTCTTCTACGCTAAAACAACTCGCGATTAAACTGCTTTCTTCAGCTATCAATTAACTGTAAAATAAGTAATTATGTCAAATAGGCTCACTCCAATTTCAATCCAGTTTTAAGGAGGACAAAATAAAGAATTTCGATGGGAATTTTATGTTCGTATGCTAATTATCTTATAAACAAATTTTCGATGATTGGGAATTTTAATTCGAAAGATCAATAATTATGAATATTTATCCATTCCATTCCATTTTTTTAAATTTCCTACTTGTTAACAATACAATTATATTTAAAATTGGAAAAAAATCAATTTTTTTCTTTACAATAGCATTTTTTAGAACTCTTCTTAAAAGCTCAAAATTAAAACATTGAATTTCTTCAGAAATTGCGAAAAGGACAAGGCTTTGTCTTATAGTTCCCACAAAAAGGATAAAATAATACAGAACAATATACTCGCATATTACTCGTAAAGTAACTATTCTAAAGATGAAGCTTGTAACATTCCATACTCTTTTTGAGTAGATTTCCTTATTTAATACTTCAATTTTCAATAATTATAACAACACGTTGATTAGAAGAGACTGATAATAAATATTAAAAATAAAAGTAACAGTATGAAATCATTATTTCCAATGATCAACTATAATAGCAAAAATTAAAGTATATAGTTCCTTAAAGAGCAAAATAATAAATAAAAATATCTTAAAAATAATTCTCCATTATTCAAAACTTTATATTAACTGAATAATAATTAATTTTAATTTTTTAATAATTAGTATTGATTTTTTTAGTAATTAATTTTGATTTTTTAATAATGGTGGTATTTTGAGCCTTATTTCAAACGTTATTTGGATGAATAAATGATGTTGATTTCGTTTGTCACTCTACTGTCATTTTTTTTACACGTTTTAGGCTAATTAGACCGGGTCCAACAGTTTAACATGGATTCCGAACCACTCGCAAACATCTATGCCACCGCCAGGATTCGAACTTGAAGCACCAAAGGCCAGAGTGCTGGTCAATTGGCTATCAGGCCACATGATGCTGGTGAGTGTTTGCAATTTTACTCTAGCACAAGAAAATTACTTTATAAAACCTTAAAATTATTGAATGTATTATTAGAAATATCTCGTGATATTTTTAATCGTTCAAAACGGTTCAGTGATCTAATTTTCATGAGAAAAATTCGTTTGAGGTGTAACCTGTGCCTAGTCTCTTAAGTTAATGCAAAATTCAATTTCGTCATATTTAGATCTAATAACGCTTAAAAATTCTTACAAATTTCAAATACTACTAATCAATATTTAAAATCTTGCATTGGTAAAACCAATAAATAGTTTAATGTTGGTTTACTTTTTATATTACATAAACATGGTTGTAATCGGTCTCTTATCTAAAATTATTTAAAGTAATGTATTACTTATGTTTTAATGCCTTTCATTATTGAATAATACAGTGTATAATTAAAAAATACCGTTATCATGCAGAATACAGTTGAAGTAACGGAATTTATGTCTCAAATTAAAATGTTAATATTAAATTTAAAAAAAAAAATTTCGAAAAAGCTTGCAAAATTTCCTATAAATAAAAATGCTCGCTAAATAAAGCAATAAAGCTTGCCAAATTTTTTTTATTTGATAACACACTGACAAGGAATTTGCATAAGTAAAAGTTATATTTATTATTACTATTTATTTATTATTTTATTTAATAATTCCCATTATATACATTCTTACATAAAATGTAAGAGTGTATAAGATAATGAATCTTTGAATTGTATTGCATAACATTACATTGAGTTTCTGAATCTTTAGTGTGTTTTCGTTTTTTAAATTCTACAAATATATAAATTGTTTTATAATTTTTTTTTCCTTTTTAACTATCAGAATAATTGATAAAAAAGGAAACACTTTTAATTTTTATTCTAATTTTTAAGTTTTTTAAAACGTTATCCTTTTCATTTCTGAGCGTTTGTGCTTAGTTAAAATATACGATACAAAAAATTGTCTGTTTTTGGTGGCAAAAGAATCATCAAGAAAGCTTAAATTATTATAAGTTAGAAATCTATAAACAGCCTCAAATTTTATCTGGACTTAATAAACGGCTTAGGTGCTGTTACACATGAAGCTTCGGGCCTTTCCAAATTCATCAGCGTTTATGTACATCGTTGATATTGTATCGAACCTCTACAAGGATGGTGCTACGCTATCGATTACTTATTGACAATGCTCCAGAAATTATCGTAAAAGAAGGATATGACAGATAAAACCTTTATGTATGCTACGAATCTCTATGAGGATTAAAGCTAATAGTAACGATGTTATATAATAAGTAAAGAAATTGGTTAATTTTAAGGGTTTTTAAAACTGAGCACAACCAAAATAATATCTGAAAAAAATAATAAATACTTTTATTAATATTTCAATCTGTTATGAATAAAAGTTCTGAAACTGTTTTAATCATATATTTATTTACTTTTGCAATCGTGATTTTCAAGTAGTTTAAGTTACAGAAGTTATCTTGAAGAGATTATTTTAAAATCCATCTTCAATTAGGAATTAAAACTTTCACATTTTTTTTTTCGAACAAAATGAATTAACTAATTGTTAATTCCTTTACTTCGAATTATTATTGTAAATGATATAACTATTGTTAATAACAATAATTATGTAATCAGTTAAGTAACCATTATAACTTATATAACTATAACAATAGTTAGATGAATTATAATAGTTATATCATAGTTATATTAAATGTGATAGTTAATCATTTAATATAACTATTGTACATTCAACTTAAATTGTTGAATAAATAATTCAATGTTAGAAACATCATAAACGGTGTAACTACTTTAAAAAAATTCAATATTAAAACATATTTTATGCCATTTTTTAAAATCTTTATTTTTAGTTATAGTAGAAAAAACTATTAAAATGCCAAAATTCAAATATCTAAACAATTAAGAATTCATCTTAGAAACAATTCTAAAAAGATTCAATAAATTGTCATCAATTAGGCAAAAAAAATATATTATCAACCGTTTTTCCTGGAGAGAGGGAAAATTATCATTTGTTTCAATTTATGCTGAATTAACCATACTTTTTGTGATAGCAAATTCAATAATAGAAATATCTGGATATTAAAACAATGGAAAATTTTTCGTTCTTTTTGAAAAACCTTTCTAAATGCAATTTTCTCCTTTTACACGGAAGAAAGGATTTGATCGTTCTTTGACTTAAGCTGACAAGCAAATCCCATAAGATACCCTCGCTTTCATGCAGCTTTCAATCTGGAAACACAGCCTTTTATTAAAGAAATATACGAGTTTAAACGTCAAACAATATTATTGAAACTTAAATGTAATAGTAATCCCATGTCATTTAATATTCCTACTTTTGTGGAAATTTTTTATTAGTTTATGTTACAGATTGTCATATGTAATTTTGTAAAAGCTGCCAAATTTATATATTTATTTAAAACAAAATGTCTCTTTAGTATTCTACAAACTATTTTCACATTTATAGCATTTAAAGGTCAAAACTACTTTGTTTCAAAAGAGATAAGGTAGGAAATTATATTGAAGTACTTTAAAAACAGGGAGGAAAATATTTTAATATTGAAGATGTTTTTTTTTGTGAAATGGTTCAAATAAAACTGGCTTTTAGAAATTATTCTTTTCTATAAAAATTGTTTTAAATAACATTTTCTAAAATGTTTAAAATTTAGCCATCATTTCTTTTGTTTTAGAAGCATTTTAATCTAGAAAAAAAAATTCTAATAAGAAAAACTTATCAGATCTATTTTAAGGTGCTTTATTACCTTAATGAACGCTTTTTAAATCGGTACTAATTAAAATTTCGATTTTTATTTTAATTTTACTGAAAAAGAGGTAGTTAAATATAAATGTCAAAAAAATAGAAGAGCTGTGTAGTATAAATAGATGTATTCAATACAGCAAAAAAAAAAAGAAAAAAGCAGCACAGCAATTCAAAATATAATACATATTTTATTGGTCTTAAAACATATAAAACTAAGTTTTAACGATGTATATAATTTAATTCAAATCAATTTTTCTAATAACAATAAATACCAATTTTTGCTAAAATACCAAATACCAATAAAGGAGATACTGAAAAAGCAATACCAATAAAATACTGAAATACCAAATGCTGTTTAGAAATGTTTCAAAGAAACACTTCAAATAGTAATAAATATTTCAGTTGTCTAGTATTTTCTTGAATAGCGAGACATTTTGATATTCTTTTACTTTCTTTAGCAAGAAATTCATGTATTCTTTTAAATTTTATGCATGCATTTATAAGATTGCAGTATTTGATGTGATTTTCTATAAAGCAATCTCATCAACATATTTTCTTGGTCTTAAACATATAAAACTTAGTTTTCACAATAAATATAATTTAATTCAAATCAATTTTTTAATAACAATAATTATCAAATGCCGTTTAGAAATGTTTTCAAAAAACGCTTATAATAGTAATAAATATTTTAGCTGTCTAGTATTTTCTTGAAGAGCGAGACACTGATATTCTCTTACATTCTTTAGCAAGAAATTTGTGTATTATATTTTATGCATACATTTATTTATAAGATTGTCGTATTTGACATGATTCTTCTGTAAAGCAGTCTCTTTTATAGTACATTGAATGTATAAAATATTTGTTTATTGTAGAAATAAGTGTCATCAATTCAGTCACATTTTTTTGTCAATTGAAAAAAATATCTTATCTACAAGTGTTCATTAAGATAAAATATTATTTTGGAAATATATATATTTCAAAAACAGAATCTCTTTTTTTTAAATCTATTAATGTTTTGATAGAAGATTTGATACAATAGATGTAGATTCTTAATAGTTTCAGAAATATCGCATTGTCGCACATTTTATATGAACATTATTTCTGTACTTACTTAATGTTGATTGGGCGTATTATTATTTTCAATATTAATAAATAAAAAATATAACAAATAAATAGTTCCAAGGTATTTTTGTGAGCACACTAATCTTCCTTGCTTAGAAAAACGGATAGAAATAGTTTAAAAATTATTTTGGATATTAAAAATCAAAAGTTGCATAAATGTGCTAAATATTGAAAATTTTAATAATTTTATGATTGAACTTTATCTGTGTTACCTCTTTGGACATACTTAAAAACATTTAGATAAGTAGAAGAAAAAAAATTTACAAATATAAAAAAATTAAAATAATATTTGAATGTTCATTAAAATACACACATGTCCATAAATTAAGGATAATTCAGAATCACACAGAAATTGAACTCTAAAATAAAAATTTCACCTGTAGAATTATCACACACATCTTGAAGAAGAATATGCAAATTACAGGAAACCACCAGACGGCGCGGATAGTACGTCACAATGGCGAGAGTGTAAGAGGGGGTATATAAGGAATGGTGGCAAAGAAGTAAAATTGTTCACAAGCGCTTTAAAGCCTTTCAGTGCAATAACCGCATAGTTATGGCACAAAGGAAGCATTTGGATGATTTTTTACGTGGTAGAATTATCGGACGACTGGAATGTGGACGTACGCAGCTGGAAGTATCCGAGGAACTTGGAATCGCCCAGAGTGTCATCTCCAGGCTTTGGCAACGATTCCAAGATGATGGTAATGTGAGTAGATGTTACAGCACAGGTCGCCCCCGAGTTACAACGCCGAATGAGGACCGGCATTTAGCAGTTACTGCCAAAAGAAACAGACGGATCACAGCATCAGACCTGTCTCGTCAGCTCTCTTCAGCTACCGGTACGACAGTTTCAAGGCAGACCATGTACAGACGCTTAGGGCACATTGGTCTATATGCTCGTAGGCCTGTCAGATGTGTTCCACTTACCGCAACTCACTGTCGCCTGCGATTAACCTGGAGTAGAGAGCATGCATTGTGGACACCGCAACAGTGGTCTTGTGTGATGTTTTCCGACGAGTCAGGTTTAGTTTGCAGTCTGATTCTCGTCGGACTTTCATATGGAGAGCGCCAGGTACCCGTTACCACTAAGAGAACACCATTGAGCGACACCGTTACGGTGGTGCAGGATGGCTCGTTTGGGGAGGAATATTCTTGGTTCCAGAACTGACCTGCATGTTCAGAGTGTAACGATGACAGGCCACATCTATCGGGATGTCATTCTGGAACAACATGTACGTTTGTTTCGGGGCGCCATGTGTGCTGAATTTCTGTTTATGGATGACGACGCCCGTCCTCGCCGTGCAAACATTGTAGACGAATGCCTTCAATTGGAGGATATCACCCGTATGGATTGGCCAGCATACTCACCGGACTTGAATCCAATAGAGCTTGTGTGGGATATGCTTGGCCGACGAATTGCAGCCCGTCAACCCCCTCCCACCTGTCAATCGGAACTTCGGAGGGCAATGCTTGATGAGTGGTGTAATATTCCCCCAAGATCACATTGATAATTTGATACTCAGCATGCCTAGGCGTTGTGAGGCCTGTATTGCATCGTCCGGGAGACATACTCCATATTAACCATCATACTAACCATGTTATACAGTTTTTGTAAGTAGGTTATTTTTGAAATTTGCTCAGGGAGTAAAAATCGCAATTTTTATTAATTATGTCAAACATAGCAACTTTTTGCTCTTTACCTTTTTGTTTAATAAATAGACTTTACAAATAAGTCAAATTTGTTTTGCTTCTGTCTCTTTCTTTGCCTGAACTTCATTATCCTTAATTTATGGACATGAGTGTATTTCGTTTATCTAATTTATTTAGGCCGATTAGTCTAAGGTGCTATATTTAAGCTCTAGTTCTCAAATGAAAGCTTGGGTTCGAACTTCACTCCAGACAGATATCTTCCTTTGCTGTTAAGAAAGCAGCACAGATTTGTCGTTCGGTGCCACAGGTTTCAGGTTTGATTCCCAGCGGGGCCATGAATGTTTGCAGTGGTTTAGAATCCCCTTGAAACCTTAGGTCCCAGTCTAATATGACTGTTGGGCATTATTACGACACTACCCCTAAAAAACATCTCCTGCCTCTAATTCTGCCAGAAGGCAAACTGTCTGTGCCCACCATGGGGGTGTTGGGACATTGAAAAAGAATTTATTTAATAGTAACGTGTGTAGGAGATAGAGTAAAACCATTCACACTAAAAAATAATAGTTCTGTAAAAAAAATGAACAAAGTACTGTTTTTCAAACCAGCTACGGTTAATTTCCCTCTATTTTTCTTTTTCAAATTTGGTACTATTGTTGTCTTCTTTTTTTCTGTTCTCATAAATTAACACACTTTCAGTTGATATATATCAAATATTTATTCACATTCCAACAATACGTATTCGAGCAACCGCCCGCCAACCACAACTCCGTTCCTTCTTCTGCCCTTGCTGTTACATTTTTATTCCCCGTATAAGACATTCGCCTTATATGGAGTTGCAGGAGGAGGAGTTATGGAAGAGCCTCTTGGTCGTGGCGCCATCTATTGTCATTTATAATGACAAATAGTTTACACTATATACTACCTACCTTCTGTACCAACTATTTAAAGTACCAGCAATTTACTGAAACAAAGTGGACAAACATACAAAAAAAAACAGTTTTCTTACAAAAGAGTTATCTGAGCTAAATATTTCTCACTTCTATTAAAAGAATAAAGCCGCAAAACAATAGCTCTTGTTTTTAGTGTCTATTTTTCTTTCAACTCCAAAATTACTTTTTAATGAATATCTTTTTTCGTTTTACAGAACTGAAATATTCAATACCAAGCTCACACAAAAAAAATTTTCATAAAATATTAACCACTTAATCAAAATAAATTGCCACAAAACTTAATATCTCCAAAAAATTTAATAAAGTTAAACAGTCGCGAAATAAAATAAGAGTGCAATTTTTATTTTAAGTATAGCTTCCATAGTCTTTTCTATTCTTGAGAAAAATCTTCTCTTTTAGCACTTAGAAAATAACACTTGCCTACGTAGCGCTGTCAAAAACTGTCCTTTTAACTTAAATCTCTCACAGTTTTTCTCGCTTTTCTCAAATCCCTTTCACATTCATCATTCTGTCATCTGAAATTGAAGGGATATGGAAAGGCAGTAGTAGGCATCTGCATCTACTTAATTCTAATTTATTACACGGATTCTGTAATATATATATATATATATATATATATATATATATATACACTCATGTCCATAAATTAAGGATAAGGAAGTTTAGGCAAAGAAAGAGAGAGAAGCAAAACAAATTTGACTTATTTGTAAAGTCTATTTATTAAACAAAAGGTAAAGAGCAAAAAAAAAAGATGCTATATGTTTGACATAATTAATAAAATTGCGATTTTTACTCCCTGGAGCAAAATTTTAAAAAAGAACCTATTTACAAAAAACAGTATAACATGGTTAGTATGATGGTTAATATGGAGTATGTCTCCCGGACGATGCAATACAGGCCTTACAACGCCTAGGCATGCTAAGTATCAAATTATCAATGTGATCTTGGGGAATATTACACCACTCATCAAGCAATGTCCTCCGAAGTTCCAGTTGACAGGGGGGCTGCAATTCGTCGGCCAAGCATATCCCACACCTGCTCTATTGGATTCAAGTCCGGTGAGTATGCTGGCCAATCCATACGGGTGATATCCTCCAATTGAAGGCATTCGTCTACAATGTTTGCACGGTGAGGACGGGCGTTGTCATCCATAAACAGAAATTCAGCACACATGGCGTCCCGAAACAAACGTACATGTTATTCCAGAATGACATCCCGATAGATGTGGCCAGTCATCGTTACACTCTGAACATGGGCAGGTCAGTTCTGGAACCAAGAATAATTCCTTCCCAAACGAGCCATCCTGCACCACCGTAACGGTGTCATTCAATGGTGTTCTCTTGGTGGCAACGGGTACCTGGTGCTCTCCATATGAAAGTCCGACGAGAATCGGACTGCAAACAAAACCTGAACTCATCGGAAAACATCACACAAGACCATTGTTGCGGTGTCCACAATGCATGCTCTCTACTCCAGGTTAATCGCAGGCGACAGTGAGTTGCGGTAAGTGGAACCCATCTGACAGGCCTACGAGCATATAGACCAATGTGCCCTAAGCGTCTGTACACGCTCTGCCTTGAAACTGTCGTACCGGTAGCTGAAGAGAGCTGACGAGACAGGTCTGATGCTGTGATCCGTCTGTTTCTTTGGCAGTAACTGCTAAATACCGGTCCTCCTCGGTAACTCGGGGCGACCTGTGCTGTAATATCTACTCACATTACCATCATCTTGGAATCGTTGCCAAAGCCTGGAGATGACACTCTGGGCGATTCCAAGTTCCTCGGATACTTCCAACTGGGTACGTCCACATTCCGGTCGTCCGATAATTCTACCACGTAAAAATCATCCAAATGCTTCCTTTGTGCCATAACTATGCGGTTATTGCACTGAAAGGCTTTTAAAGCGCTTGTGAACAATTTTACTTCTTTGCCACCATTCCTTATATACCCTCTCTTACACTCTCGTCATTGTGACGTACTATCCGAGCCATCTGGTGGTTTCCTGTAATTTGCATATTCTTCTTCAAGATGTGTGTGGTAATTCTACAGGGGAAATTTTTATTTTAGAATTCAATTTCTGTGTGATTCTGAATTATCCTTAATTTATGGACATGAGTGTATATATATATATGTATCTGGCCATGTCGAAATAAATCTAGTATTTTCCGTTAAGTACAACGCGTTATTTATAGATTCCCACATTGTTATTTTGCAATTTAAGTGTCTCAAATAAACAGTATCAGCAAGTATAGAGCTTTATAGGCTTGATGGCCGAGTGACAAGCGCTCGGTGACACAGGCTTCAGGTCCTTCCGACTGTCCTGTGCCATGGATGTTTGTATTGGGTCGGAATTCACTTTAAACAATAGTTCCCGGTCTAATATGACTGTGGAGCGTTGGGCGTAGAGCTGACGAACTTATCCCGTAAAAAAATATCTCCTATCTCGATAGACATCTCCTGTAGGTAGACGGCCTTGACCCACCATGGGGGTGTTGCGCCAATGAAGAATAGAAACTTTGCCCAACTCGTAACTCAGTGGTAACCAGTATACAGGAGAGCTGAGGTTCGAATCCGCTAACAGCATTTTCTGTAGTCACTGCTTTGTGAAACGATGGGACTGGATGGAAATTGTGACAATGGGGATAAAGCATGTGACAGCGATATTCAGGTTGCCTGGTGGAAGTGTTTCAAGTCCCATGCTAACAAAAAATACATGGCAGTTACCACTAAAAGTCCTCCAGGAACTGTCCTTCCGACAAAACCTCTCGGTGGGCAGCTCGTGGTATGTGCAAGGCCCACCATTGGATACATGGGTGTGGTGTGATGTGGGAGAAAGAAAAGTATAGAAACTTTGTGATTAAAAAAAATTGTGCTCTGCCCATCTAAAACAAAATAGTTCTTACAATTTTTTTTTCATTGCATGTTATAATACTAGAACTGAAATCGTTATATTACTACTGTGTCCAAAAAGTAAGACCAATTTTCCATTTAAAATTCCCGTGGCATATGGAATTTCAATTTTTTTCTTTAAGTTGCTGGCACTATCCTTGACATCTGTGTGAAATTTGACGTCAAAATAATCATTAGTGTTTGAGTTACACTTGGCTTTGTGAGACGCTAAAACTGATTCCGGCAATTTTGAAATGTCTTAATTGAGCAAAGAACATTGCATTAAATTTTGTTTGCGGAAACGTATAGAATGTTGCAGAAGGTATTCGGTGAACATTCCTATATCGGAAAAGAAATGTTTAGAAGTGGTATAAACACATTTACATCTTAACATTAGCCATTATCTTTAGTTTAATACATTTCGAGAAAAAATCGACAAAATACTCTAAATGGCTTCGTTTTGTACACAAGTGTAATAGTATATTTACAATGAGTTTTGTGAGCTAAATTATACATGTAAAGTTGGGTTTTACAAACTGGACTTATACTTCAATCTGAAGCTAAATCTTCAAGACACTAGAAGCTACAAATGTTCTACGTCTTGATACTAAGATTTTTATGACAAATAGCTTTAAATAACAGCTAGATATCCGGTTATATTTTATCCTTAAATAATGTGTCAAAAAAATACATCTCTCAAAATCTCAACGAGGAAATAATCCCAGAACAACCGAGAGATTTAAAACACAGCTCGAAGGAGTTCATTTTTCAAAACTTCAATGAGGAAGTACTTTCGCAAACAATTACGTCGAGGGGCGTGTTCAAAAGGTTGGCATATCTATCAACTTCAAAACAATTATGTAGGACATTGGGAATGAAAATTAAATTTAAAAACTCAGTTTAGTCATCAGTTTAAAAAAATCCGTTTATGTGAACATAAGCGTCACTTTTTGCAATAATTATGAACGAATTTTTCATAAATCCATTTTCAAATTCTATAATTGCAAACTGATGCTTCAGCTTTCAATGAAGACTATTCGTTTCCCTATTCATCTTTATTACTTCTGTTAGATGTATTTGGTTCATATCTTTTATTATCTTTAAAAAATGAGATTTTTACTATATTTATTTACTGTAATATTTACAATTGCACTTTTTCTATTAGTTCTCGCGATTGCCGTTTTTTAACTATATTCAGAACTTCCTAGTATTTATTATCTTAATTGTAAACATCTTGCAACAGGCATAAAGCGCTCACAATTAAATATGATACAATGCAAAGTATATATTTGCACAATAACTAGATTTTATAAGTAGTTATGAGATTTATGCACGCTAACACTGCGTTATCTCAATTTATCGAAATGCTGTCAAAATAGGAGATTTACTGTTGAAAATTGATCGAAAAATTATAATCGGACAACTTAAAAGCTCTAAATTCGTTAATACTATACATGTTAATATTTGAAATTTGATACATCTCATGTTGAGCTTGGAACATGATTTTGAATGAAATGAATTACTGCATGGTATTTCTAGGAACCAAAATATAATAATAAACAAAAATATAAGCAAAATAAATAAAATGATGAAATGAATAGATGATTCCATGTTGCAATTAGCACATTTAGGAACTTTAGCTGAACATGAGTGAATACGTGGGACACTGTAGAAATGATAGTCGATATAAAGATGCTCTTCTAGTTCTTCTAGAATCAAAATGCCCAAAATAACTTTTTATATTCACTAGTACTCTGGCCTTGCCATAATGATTGATTTAAATGATTAACTTGTATTGACGGTGACTTGCATATGATCAATGTATTTTTTAGAGTGGTGACTTACAAAGACGATAAATTATCTTTGAGTATTTTAGGTGTGCTTTGTGGATCGTTCCACTGGGAACTTCACATACTACTGTACTACTACTGAATACTATGGTGAAAGATCTTGCGTCATGATGGAATGTAATTTGTAGGTTTGTTAGACTAACAGGCTGAACTTTTAAATGAAGACTTCATTAGAGCTGTACTCCATTAAATACAATGTCTACTATATTAAGCTTTAATAACTACATATTTTTATTTTAAATGTAGGAACTCCTTGGTTTACATTAAACAACAAAGCGGAAACTAATCAATTGTAAGAAATTAGAGTTAAAATAGAGTACGAAGGAGAAAACATTGCATATATAATTCACTTACCTAAGATGAAGACTAAAACTAAAAAATTGTAGAAAATTACCAGAAAAACCTGAAACACTAACAAATGGAAAAATTAAGAAAATTGGCAAGTAGGCTTTTATTTAACAGCAAAACCACACAGCAAAGTTCACACTCATGATGATTTTTCTGCTGACTGCATTTCGTAGGACATATTTCTTAGAATGTTATTTTTTTTGGTAAGACCTACTATGTTAAAGGTTTGATTTTTTTTTTTTTTTTTCCTTCTGACTTTTAATTTGGTTTATTTATTACAGAACATAAATGAATATTAAAAAAAATTTTTCAATTTTGCGTATCACATTTATCAGATGACTACCGAAAATTACGTTTGGAAAATAAAATCGAAGTTCCACCAATAACTAACACGACAGGCATAAAAAAATACCCACTGAATCATTAATCCATCCACCTTCAAATTAAGTTCTAAAGCAGAGAGCCAAAGGAAAAAAAGGCGAACAAATCGCTCACGATTCTATTGTAAATGTACCAGGAACAACTTACTGCTCTTGATAGGCGATAGTTTCTTTGATTTATTCACCATTCCGAGGCTCAATGTTCACTTTCTTTTGGCACCCCGAGACACTCCCCTGTTGTTACCCGAACCTATAATAACGGCCAATTTCTCGTATTACCCCAATAGTTCCCCACTATTAAGGTTTATGGCTGTAAAGCAAAAGGAGGAATTTCGTTTTCCTTGAGGTTAATAGCGAGCGGGCGGCAATGAGCATTAACGAAGCTAGAAAATCTTGGGAAAAAAAAGCGTAACTTGATCCTTAATTTTTTTTTTTTTTTTTTTTTTTTTGCGCAAATTTTAACTCTCGAGATTCTTTAAAAGTAAAAGACGCATCAAATGTGATATTTAAAAAAGTGGAGAAAACTAGAGAAAAAGTGTAGTGAAAAGTGAATTATAGAGATAAAAGCATTAAAAAATTTTTTTTTTAATTCTTATAAAATAAAGTTAAATCGCGATGATAAAGTTGCTTATTTATGATCATTATATTTTTGCGGACGATATAAAACTTATTGCAAAATAGAGATTATATTATTTCAGTATTGAAATTCTTTCAAATGTCCATTCGCCCAACGCTTCCTTTTGGTACCATGATCTTCTAAATGTACCATGATTCGCTAACGCTCTGGACTTTGGCCCTCACTAACACTTGGACTTTGATACACGGTACCATCAGTTCTAATCCTGGAACGTATGTTTGTAGGTGATTCGGAATCCACTTTAATCTGTAGGCCTCGGTCAATTAGCCACAGTGTGCAAAAAAAAAAATGACCGTAGGGCGACAAACAAATCAAATTCCTCTAGGTTTCTTGAAATTGAAACGAAATTCATATTTTTCCAAAACCGTTAAATGCATGAAAACATTTTATGAACGCTTTATCTATTTAATTTTGTGATTAAATCGCTAATTAAATCGTGATTGAGTACCTTAATTGGCTAATTTAATTGTTTCATTATCTAAGCAAGATTTTTTTAATGTTAAATAATGGGTTACTAATAAAATTAAAAATATATTCACATTATATGGGACTCAAAATAATATAAAAATTCTCATATTATAATAAAGAATATATTTATTTATTCACATGAATAAATAATAATGCTAAATAATAGTGAACAATAATATTTATGCATGTGAATAAATAAATATTTTATTCAAAATGAAATAAAAATATTTAAATTTTGATCATAAAATAATGAGGCAAATTTTCTGTTTATTCAGTTTTCTGTTTTATTCCTGGCTTGTATTATTTCGAATATTAAAAATATTTTTTAACCTTTCTCATAGATTTCATGCATGCATTGGAAAAACTAACAAGGATTACTTATTGCATCTGTATGATGTTTTAAACTACATTTGATCCTGCATGATATCTTTGATAATCATGCAAGAAATTTTAGAATGCAAGTTTATAATCTGAAAATACAAAATCCTTTCACATTACAGACTATCAACATATCATGTGTTATTTAATGTCCCTTTAAATTTTTATTACATGCGATTTTGGGCGTTTATTGCACTGAAACGCAAATTACCGTGATCCCTCTACAATGCATTAAAATGTCCAATTTACATTGAGTAAAAATACCGATTTTCTTTAATTAAAAATTAATGATAAACATGGACGCAAAAAAATGGGGAATTAAAGACACATTGCGTGAAGCAATCCAATTTCAAAATGAAAAGGCAAAAATACAGCTCGCCGATTATCTAATTTGGGATCTTTTTTTTTTTTTTTTTTTGAAAGCATTTACACGATGAGCTTAGGTGGGAGAGCAATTTGCAGGAATTCCCTCATTAAGTGATGATTCGGATTCCACACTCATTAAAGATTCATGCTAGTGGGATCCCATGACTTCATGATTTTGCAAATACTCCTCAGACCCGGGAACGACTGTTAGGGTTAAGGCAAAAGATCATTAATAATTTCTTATCACACCAAAACTCACGATTTTACGCACTAGATGATTAGGTCAACACTTGAGCTTTCTTTCCACCATTTTTTATCCATAACGTAATCAATGGCGAGCTGACAGTTGGTGTTTTACGGCTTTATGCGGGCAAATTTTTTCAATGCGAGAATTCCGGTCAAAATATACATTTTATGGAACATTTTTTTATTTGCTTTTTTACAATGAGTAAGATCAGATAAGAAAAAATTGCAATGACTTCGAGTAATTTTAATAGCACTGAAAGTCTTACATTCAAACAGATTTTGGTAATTAATGATCAACGCTTTAATTATGATTAAATGCTTATAATAATGGCAATAAGTTACGATAAAACTGATTCTTCTTCATTTCTGCGTGGCCTGATGGCCAATTGGCTAGCGCTTTGGCCTTTTGGTACCCCAGGCTTCAGGTTCCAATTATGTCTATGGCATGGATGTTTGTTAATGGTTCGTAATCCACGTTAAACTGTAGGTCCCGGTCTGATTAGCCCAAATTGTGCAAAAAAATTTATCGTAGAGCGATAAACCGAACCAAATCCTCATTAGCGTAACAGCCCCGTGGTGGGAAAACTGATTTTCATGTAACTTTATTCTTATTTGGAAGGAAAATGCGCAAACACTAATTTTAAATAATTTGTTCCACACTTTTTTAGTCACCTAATTTCATTTTAATCTTGTTTGTATTCTATTCGTTTTTTTAACGCTAAATTAAACTCTGCCAACATATTTTAATAAAAATCTATCCAAGTCTAAATATCATGCATAATGAATAATTTTAATTAAAGTATTCTATTAAGATTATTTTTTTTTTTTGTCTATAGATGCTTTAAAATTTACCAAATATTCAAAAATTCATTTTTTTTTAAATAGTTAACTGCCAAACACTCCAGCTGCGATAATAACTACACTCCTTTCCGTCTGCTTTCTTTTTATTCTTATTTAAAATAAATAAAAAAAAAATTCAAAATATAGGATTTTTGCAACCTATGAAGGAATTCATTAATCTATGTATGGAAGAAATATAAAATAGTTAAAAGCACGATCTTGAAATATACACATTTATTATAAAAATAAGTTGGATATTTGCCAATTATCTAAAACAAATATAAATATTCGTGGTTACACAAATTTTTCCCTATTCGTGAATTACCGTTCTTAAATGAAACGCTTGTTCTTAAAGAATAAGAAAAAGTAAAGATCACAAAGATCACCTTTTGATTAAATCTTCCAATGATCTTTTTATTTTCCAGTTACAATCTAACCAGTTTTTCAATATATTAACTTGAAGCATAATTATAAAAACCGGATAAGTATAGTGTATTGAAACAAATTAAGTATAGTGTATTGAAACAAAATTAAGTATGGTGTATTGAAACAAAGCAATAGTACAGTCATAATTGTAACGTCATAAAAAATGTCTATTTTTCCATGTGAATGGACTATTATGCAAGATATTCAAAAAAATTTTTTGAATAACAAACAAATATTAAATATGTCCTTCAACCTATATTTCGCTTTTAACTTTTTTTCAAAATCTTAACGGCGTGTCTTTGTATCTAAAATTTAAGACAAAAATAAAAATAATACTCGTTTTTAATAAGCCTAAAGATTATTAAGAAAGTAAAATTTGAAAAAAGAAAATAAAGACTAATGTTTGCACAATCTGCAATAAACAATAGTAATAAAGTGCACAACAAACGAAATTTACTAAAAATTAGGTTTTTGCTTCTCACTATAGTTGCTTTCATAAGGACTATCTGAGCTAGATTTTTCGAAGTTTAATAGATATCAAAATATTAATTCAACCATTTCCAATTATTTCCAAATATTTTAATTTAACCAAAATATTAATTTCCACTATATCTTAACTATTACTATGATGGCACAAGTTTCTCTACAAAGTGAATTTATTATTCCTTTTAAATGAAAATATTTCTCAATAAAAATCTGTTTACCAATTCATTTTTAATTAAATTACTATTCGAACAATAAAGTGACAATAGCTTAAGATTTCGAATAAAATATCTAAGGCATTGTAAAAACATGAATCTCATAAAGCGAATCCCTTAGCAATCTTCAAAATCATATTAAACCTGGAAAATTAAAATTCTTTTCATATGATTTTATAAATGTGTTGACATTCTTTTATATTTCAAGATTATGGAAATTATTTCTTATCTACATCCTTTTATATGCAAATATAGTTACTCGGCGGCTGTTTTCAATTTTCTGTAAGTAGGCTAACTTAAGTGTTATAGTAAATTGTAAAGCACCTTTTTGTTATTATGCGATAATATTTAATTGACGGTTCTGGATTCAATCTCTTATATTTAATATTTCTTTAACAAAAGCTTTGGATCTTTAGGAATAAAGGCGTCTTGGGATTTAAGACCAACTTTCCTACGAATTGCATCGATTTTGTATTGTTTAACATGGAGAGAATAGTATAATTTTTTGAACATTGCCTCAGATAATAAACATTTTAGTCATTTTATGTATTTTATGTATTTTGATAAGAAGATTAAGTATCAAGCAAATTAAATAATAATTCAACAGTATTAAATAAATTCGTCATAAAGTAAATAAAACGAGAATTGGACATTCTTAAAAACGTATCGAAGCAAAACGTATAAAAAAAGTTGAATTTACATGTAGGAAAATAGGTAGAGGCAATTTATAATACAAATACCTCTTTATTTTCAAAATCGACTATCAGTTTGTACCCAAATAAATATAAAAGAAAAATATTATAAGAAGGAATCACAAAATCTGTGTAATACATAGATTATGCATACTATTTCAATTTATGTTTAATGTAAATAATAATTTTTTTAAAATCGATGGATAAAATTTTTAAAAATATCATGCATTTGTGATAAATAACTCTATCAAAACATATTTATCACGTTGCTTAAGTGCTTGAAAATGAAATAATATTTTTAATTGAACTAATCATAACTAATCATTAAAATTAAAAAGGTTGAAGGTATTGACCAGCTTTCATCCTTTGATTAAATATGTATTGCATATATTGTCGACAAAAACTGACATTCTCATATTAACTAACAAATAACATCTTCATTAAGTTAAGCGGCATGATGGCCAATTGGCTAGCGCTCTGGACTTTGGTGCTTCAGTGGCAGTGGTATGGATGTTTGTTAGCGGTTCGGAATCCACGTTAAACTGTAGGTCCCGGTCTAATTAGCCCAAAGTGTACTTAAGATGACCGTAGAGCAACAAACAAAACAAAATCATTAAATTGGACACAGTCATAAAAGCATAGACAGAGGAGAATTGTATAGAAGCATATTTAATAATACTCAAGGAAAGGTAAATGTGTTAATAAAATTGCTATAGTGCTTAACAATGAAATATTTTTAATTGAACTAATCATAACTAATCATTAAAATTAAAAGATTTGAAGATATTGACCCACTTTCATCCTCTGTCTGCTTATACATTGCAAATATCGTCGACAAAAACTGACATTCTCATATTAATTAGCAAATATCAGCTTCATTAAATTAGACACAATCATCAAAAGCATAGATAGTAGAGAATTGTATCAAAGAATATTTAATAATACTCAATGTGATGTAAATGGGTTAACAAAATTGTTAGATTCCAAGGAAAATCTCTCTGAAGTGAACTTTAAATAGAAAAGGGTACAGTGAATACGTATGCGAATCTAAGAGCAAATAATTTATTCACTGCTATGTTTTCCGAAAATTGGTAAAGCTCACAAGGCTAACAAGTTGATTAAACTTCCAATGATTTAATTGCAATAAAAGAGACTAATTCAGGCTTCTTGGAGACAGAGTAAATGTCCTGTCTGCTTTGCCAGCTTATTTGCTTAAGCGTAATTTGACTTCACAGTAGGAGAACGAAGTAATTGTTCCTTTCGCAATTGCTCGTCCTAGTTCATTGCTGTGAGACGATTCAATCTAAATTAATCAATGTCTGTAATGATTGTTTTAATCCTTTTTTGTAGCATCTAAAATTATTTACTTTTCGAGGGTTTTATTACTAAGAAATCTACTTTTTATAATGTGATAATAAAGGGCATCTCATTATTTAACTGAGTAAATCTTAATATTTTTAGAAAAGTTAAAAAAAAATGTTTAATTTTTTTTATTCATTCAGGTATTTTTAATTTACTATTGCCATGTCTAATTCGGATATTCTAATTGGATTTAACCTGCATTGGATATACTATATTTTATGATCTTGCCAAAAATTTAATGAGTGATTATAAAAACAATAAATCTTAATTTCTCATATATATTAAAACAATTAAATTTGTGAGATTAGATGAAACATCTTCATCTAGTAACTTTAGCAGACTAGATAGTATAACACGTATTATTCAAATTTATTTATTCTTTGATTGATCGGTACAAATATTATTCAATTTATACTTTTATTGATCTGTTCTACTGTAATAATACAGTAGTTTTATTATAATCTCATAACTGTTGATTATAATAAAACTACTATATTATTATAATCAACAGTTATGAGGCTCCTAATTGTAGAGGAAAACATTTAAAAAATTGTAGTAAAAACTAAAATAAGAATTGTAGAAAAAAATTTAAAAATTGTAGAAAAAAATTAAAATAAGAATTGTAGAAAAAAAAACTAAAATAATTGTAGAAAAAAATTTAAAAATTGTTGAAAAAAACTAAAATAAGAATTGTAGAAAAAAAATTAAAATAAGAATTGTAGAAAAAAATTAAAATAAGAATTGTAGAAAAAATTAAATATTGTAGAAAAAAACTAAAATAAGAATTGTAGAAAAAAATTAAAAAAATTGTAGAAAAAACTAAAATAAGAATTGTAGAAAAAAAATTAAAATGAGAATTCTAGAAAAATTAAAAAAAAAAAAAAGGATTGTAGAAAAAAAAAAAAAATTCCATATAATAACATGAAAGGACAGGTACATTACGTTTAATAAATGGAGAATATTCAGAAATAAAAGACAAACTATACAAAACATCTTTATTCTAAACAAAAGAAATTAATTTCATTTTAAAGTTGCATTGTTAAAGTCTGTAAGTTATCGGATTTTATTCTTTCGAACTATTATACTGATTGAGTTCATTAATCTAATGACTGAAAATAAAATTGAATCTATTTTATTTTTTAAAGCCAAAATCAGGGCTGTTCTTTCTCTATGAATGGAATATTAAATATTTCTTTAAAATGGAAATTAAGTATAAGAGAGGAACTCTGATAGTCGACTCTTTTAGATTTTCTTTGACAAATCTAATCGTGAAAAACCTTTTGATAAAAACTATGCTAAAATTTTATTTCTTGCAAACTTAGAATCGCGATTTAAAAAAAATGGAAAATTTGTATTTAATTTCACATTTCAATTCCATTTGTAAATTTTTTTTTCATACATCAAAGGTTTTAAGTATTCTCTCAATCTTTTAAAAGCATGAAATTATTTCTATGTTGAAAGTTTATTTAACTGATCCATATATTTTTATAGATAATTTTTAATAAAAATGGAGAATATTTAGGACTTTCTCTTACCGTGGAAGCAACGCAACGATTTTTATTTTTCAAATTAAGTGATTTATAACTATTATTTGATGTTAATCATTTGAAATCATTTAGGGACAGGGTGAATAGGATCCATTGAGATCATATGATATTTATATACATATGGCTACAAAAATTGTTTTACTTAGAATAAATTCAGATTCTACACACCAAGAAAGTTAATAATACACTAGAAAAGATTGCATGAGTTATATTGATGATGTTGATAATGTTCCAAGCTATTCTAAAATCTTTCCTATATGAAAGTACTACAAACAAAACTTTAAATAGCTTATTTAAAATTAAAATTAAATTAAGAATAAATATATACAAATTTTGTATTTCGTTATTTTTGGCATTGGAAGGATAATACATATTTGTTATCTCACATTCAAATTACTTTATTACTAGATGTAACAATAAGTGATTATTTTAGAGAAATCTTTATTTCCATCTGAGATTCGAATTATTATCTTATTATCTTATTATTCGAATATTCTTATTATTATCTGTCGAATTATTCAATAATTCGATTATTTCTATCTTTAATATTTCTACAATATTATAATGAACATATAATATTTGATAGGATTTTCACAAAACTGATCATTTAATACACCAATTAAAAGAGAAGATACAACCAGATATTTTATTTCCATGAGTGTCTCGAACTTGAAATTTAAAAAAAAAAAAAAAAAAGTATAGAAATAAGGAACCTAAGAATTATATATATCCTTTCTCACCCTATATTGCCTTTCGATAGAAAAGTATTTGAGATAAAGTTAATTGTTTGAGTAAGAAAAAAGTTTTTCCAACTTTATTAACAAAATGACAAACTTTTCTGAAATGTTGAAACAAAATGTCAATAACATATAACACTCCTCAAACTAACTGAAAAAAAAAAAAATCAGTAAAAGAAAAAAAAAAGAAAAATTTTAAAAACTGGATCTGTTGGCCAAGATTAAAGATTAAAAGAAATATAAGTATTTGTCGAGAGTACCAAAATCAAGCAGTCGAAAACATAATTGCTACTAAACAATAGCAATCGATTGATAGATATTTTAAGAAGACATTTTCAAACAGGCATTTTCTTTCCTTGTCAATTCCTAAATATCTTCCACATATCGATTTTATCTAAAAAAAAGGATGGGTGTCCTCAGGCGTTTTTCTTGAAATAGATATCAAACATAGTTCCATATCTCGTCGTTATGGAACTCTAGTGATACGTTATGTACTGATAAAAGTACCCGTTACGTTACTATATAATTATAAATAGATACACAGATATTAATAAATATGTAATAATAAAAGTATATATACTAGTCTTTTAAGTATTCTAAACCGGAATGAATAAGATACATTTAAATATGTTATATATATGACTTAAAAACTAATTTAACCTAGATTAATTTTAGATTTTACCAACTAAGAAAAGTTATAATAAATATATATTATTAAGTGTATTTTTTTCTGTCCTCCTTCACGAAAATTTATGGAGAAATTAAAGAATTAGTAATTGGTATCAAATATAAAAAGAGGATATGCTTGTGCCCTGTGTGACTGTGATAGCAAAAACATATTTTAAAAGAACACTAGGGATGAATTTTTCAAATGCCAGTTTTTGAAATACAACATTTGCAAAAATATATCTTTAAGTCCACTGTATCACTCAATGTATGTATAATCCAATTTAAGCATATATTTACAATAGAGTTTTGATTTATGTAAGTCACTTAAAAGTTCAAAAATGATGTAATGCTACTGAAATTGACAAAATATATGCTGAAATGTTTAAAGTCTTGTCGAAGTCAGCTGCTAAAATGATAAACTCGAAGAAATTAAATAACTATATTTTTCAAAATAATAAGATGGTTAATATTGCACATCAATATTTTTTTAAATTCTCAATGAAAGCAAACATCAAGCAAGAACCTTTTGAAATAATATGAAAATTAATTTGTAAAGGAGCATAACTAATACGGAAGTAATCCACTTTATAATAACTTAGCAATCTTTTAATAATTTTAGACTTTAATAATAAATTTTCCTTCTATAACCCTAAAGCAGCACTACTTTACAAATTACTTGACGTTCGAGACGGGATGGAAAACAAAGCCTGAGGGTAAATAATTATTTAATCAAACATAAATTGTAACTCATTATCAAAATATATAATTCTTAGCAAATAGTGTAACACTTTAAAGACGTGTATCTCACATGTTCCTACAAAATCTATTATACTAGCATGGAATAAATAACTATCTTCAAGGAAACTATATTCTTGACTACTTGTTTAAGTCAGTCACAACTTGGCGCTACTAATTTAATTGTAATTTCGGTGAGCCTAAAGGAAAACAACAAGCAAAATCCACCACCGACACGCGAATTCGCATCCGGGAAGGATCCTGAAAGGCAGACATTGATCGAATTCTGCCCAACCGCAATTTAGTGCCATTCTATGATACCCAAAAACTAAATTAAGTCCAGGCTTAATCGCCATTTCACGTTCGCGATTTGGAAAACCAAACTGTAATAACCCTGATTTCAAGGTCTTGTCGGAATCTTACAACGCCGTCTTGACTACATCTATTAAGCGATAATACGGGTGTTATAATTCAATAAACACGCAGCCGCGTCACGATCTTTTGTATTTTCCGAATTTCCAATGAGCTAGTTTGTAAATCACAAGATTCCTGGCAGCAAAAATGAAGCACATCCGCGGAGGAGTTAAAGGGATAAACTGAGTTCTGAAGATTGGATAATGGCTCTGTATGCCAGTTTACTTCTCACACGAACAATTTTTCCCACGCATTACCATCATTTGAATGTTACCTCGCATTTCCCAAAGAATTTCTCTTCCAAAATAAGCTTTGTACTTTAACAAAGGTTCATAGGTTCCGACTGAAAACCAAATGATTTCTAGGAGTTCAAGGCTATTCCATTTGGCAATACTGAAAAACTTTATCATATATTTTTAAACTTTATCTAAAGAACTTTCCATTTGGCAAACTGTAAAACTTTGGTATTTTGACCAGAATTTCATACCTGTGCTTTATTATTTACTTGATGATATCATATGTTTTCAATCTAATCGAAATACATTAATATTTATGTGCGGAAATAGCGACATGTAATGATAGAAGCAATCGCATTTTTCAGTAAAACTGAAAACAAGTACAGAATTTAGTTGATTTTATTTAAAATACATAAATTGAAAAATAATAGCTGTATTTTTTTTTATTTAAAAATGTATCTTGAGTTTTTCTTAGCAGTAAAACTGCAGATAGAAAAATTTCTGAAATTATTATATTTTAGATTATTTGTTCAACGTAAGTGAATTGTAGTATTTCAAAATTAAACATAAAAATGATTTTTTTAAATGCTAAAATGATCGAATTTCTCTCTTGCTTGATCAAATTCTCAGCTATAAAATATTATTCATTGTTTAGAAGTGAATTTTATATTAAACTATATTTTAAGCTTCTATAAACTTGCATTGTTATTTACGTCTAAGATATTTAATTTTGAATAATTTTTAATGACAATCTCTGTAGATCCATAATGATCCACTCTTTTTTAATGTTTTTTTACTAGATTGGTTATAGTGGTAATCAAAATTAAACTGTGACAGGCAAATGTCTAATAAAAACTGTAAAATGATTTGATTTATTTCTTAACATATACAATTCAGAAAGAATAATTTTGAAATTATTTTATTTAATAAATAAAGTTTTTAGAGCATTCGAGAAACATTCTTTAGTGACTTTGGTTCTAAAGTAATATTTTCTACTCCCGTCTACTTCCTTCACATTTTCTGTTCATATACCGTTACGTTTTCTAAAACGGAATAACCAAAGGCAAAATATCGCCATTACAGAAAATAGACGTACAACTTAAACTCATTCTTAAAAAAAATCACGTTCAACCCATTACAGAATTTTGCTTTGGATCCATTTTTTTCTTTGTATTCTTTAAAATGTGAAAGAATTCTGATTTTTTCTGAAGATTGTGCTACCAATCTTTTTAAAGCATTTATCAAACATAATATGAAAGTTAAAGCATAATTGTCCATATTAAATTTCAGTAAGCCTATTTTTTATTGTACCATTTTTTTTATAATATATCATAAATAAGACATTGGTATGGTTCTAAATACTATATGTCAATAATTTTAAAATTATGTGGCAATTTATTGATATATGGACGAATAGGAAAATAGCTACGTAAAAAACACTTTGAATGGAATATCTATTCTAATTCTTCATTCATGGAATGTATTCCATTCTTTATTTTCGTCGTTTGGTTATAAACAAGCAAACAGTTATCGCTAAAAAATATTTTAGTAATAAAATATATTATCGTAATCATCCTCGCAGTTTATTAAAGTAAAGCAATATTAGTCTTGCAGTCTAAATCAAGTTGTCAAAACTTGGATGGATCTTCAATATTTGGAGATGTCCAGTTGTGGGCAACAGAAAATATTCTGTTTCTTTACAAATTTGTGATATAGATTTTTTGTAGAACATAATACGTGCAACTTTTTAAAATAGTATGCTTTCGATTTTAATAGTAACTTAGACAGCAGACTGAGTACCTTCTAATATGCCTTGTGAACAAGTGCCACAAATGTTTCGAAGAAGAGCAGTGTCTTCATCAGAATCTGTCTGTGATATGCAATAAATTTAAAGATTTTACCGGTGTACTTACTTTAAATCAGACACTTGCACTCAATGAAAATTTAAGTGTCAGAGTAAATTCAACTTCATTGTCAATACCACAGTATACAGCATAATATTGCATCAATTCAAATAAATTTCAGCGTGCCATTTTATCACGGGTATTTGGCATGGTTTACTTTGTTGTTACTTTTTATCCAGGGCTATGCAACGCTTTACCAGTTAAAAAAGGTGAGGGTGGAAAACAATAATAACTTACAATTGCAGAAATCCATGAGTATAATGAATTACAATACAGAAAAGAAAATTATGCCGTGGTACTATGCAAATAACATAAGCATACGTGAAACGAGAAGCCCACAATACAGGACTAAATAATGGTGATAAACCTGTGAAAAAAAAGTGTGACATGAAAAATGACGGCTTCAAATACAAATATGATCTATGACAAAATATGACGGTTTTCAATCTACGAAGAATGAAATACTGGGAGGGGGATAGAATGGACGCAGAGAATTCACTTAGTATTTTAGGGGTTATGACTTCTTGGAATGAAAAATTTTTCATTTTCTTCTAAAAAAATGTTCATCTAATTGTTCATTTTCTTTAAATTCAATAATTTGATGATTTTTCATGAGCTGTAAATTATATTTCTGGGCCACTAAATGTAAAATAGTTGAGAAGATATTTTAACATGCGATGTTTACTGTAAGAGAACAATTAGTTTCAAAGGGAGTGGTATTCCAGTTTCTTTACAAGGAAATTCTTTTCTGAGAATTTGAATCTTTTGAGGTACGTTGGAAATAAACTATGACTACTTGAAGGCATAATTTCTTCTCAAGACAGAATTCTGTGGTTAAAACTTATGGTATGATTTCAACAATGTTGCGCCCTGTATTGCTTTGATTCAATCTCGTTGCCAATTCTGTAATAGACAATTATTTAAGTTATTTTTGAGAAGTGAGAATAGATATAGAAGACAAATTGAAACGCTATCTATTACGCTTGCTTTAGAAAGGCTATCTGCGTATGCATAGCCAAAATAACTTGCTTGTGCTTTTATCCAAAGCAATCGGCTGGAATCCTTTTTTGAGTTCTTGACTGGATTTCTCTGATTAGATAAGAGATTTTAGGATTAAGGATGCCAGATAGGTTTGATTGGTTGTCTGTCCAAATTGATACTTTAAGCATTTTGAGTGTCCGAAAATTCTAAGGCTTTTTGATACCAAAAATCCAAAATGGAAGTTGTTGGGGGGAGTTTTCCTTTCCTTTGTAAAATTAGATTTGTCATATTTGAAACAGCAAAGTACGCAGCCTATTCCGACGTAAGATTTAGAATTTGTAAAAATATTAATTGTGAAATTGTAAAATTGGAATAGTTGCTGGTTGTACCTTGAATTTTTCTGTGTTTTCCTGGTAGTCATTTGGATTAAAATTAGTGTCGTGTACTATATTGTAAACATTTTTTGACCTTTAATGATTTGTATGAAAATCGCTTCATATTTAATTGTCAGGTATATAGGTGATATTCCAGTAACCACTTTGTAAAGTTGAATTTGGAGTTGTGCGATAATTTCCGGTAATAAAAATTAAAAATATCTTTGAATTGAGAATTATTGTTGTTTGTCTGGATGTAAGATTGGTTGCCCACATTGTTGCGCCATGTGAGAGCATGCGCTCAACTGTTCTGTAGAGTATTTTTCTGAGCACTTATTGATTTCTCACTTGTTGCCCGTAATTCTGTAGAGAGGATTGAGCTTTCCATTGCTTTCGTTGATTGTTAAGAATTCAATCAAGCTTTTCATCTAAAATGACGCCTAAGTATTTGAGGGTCTTCTTTCTATTCACCGTATTGATTAATCATTCCAGTGATTCCATTCCAATGGTTTTTCCCACTGAAACAATTAAAAATGTTTTATTGTTCATATTTTGAATTCATTCAGAGCTTTAGCCACGAGTTCTTTGAGTTCCTCTATGATGAATGCAAATTCATCAGCAAATGCCTACAAATGAATAGCACCGGAGCAGGGAAAATTTGATCTTTTCATCAGCTATTAGATTTCAAAAAGGTTTAATGTAGAAATGTATAATCCTCGTTATCCGCTCTTCAGATTTAGTCAAATACAGGTTTATTAGTGACAGTAGACAGTTACAGTATATAATTTTCAATGTTTGGTTAAGGAGTTTGATTATATCGCATTAATAGAAGGTAATGTCTCTCTTACAGACTGTATATAACAATTCTTTCCACAAAACTGATAATTTGCTAAAGCATTCCTTAAACTTGCTCAGAAAAATGCATATGCCACAGTTCAGAAAAAACTGATTCACAAATACGAATTTTGCAAATCATATCCACTGAATTAAACAATAAAGTATGTAGCGCGTCTTTATAAGCTCGGGTAGTGTAAATCACAATATAGATTGGCTTAGATTGCTGAATTTTATTGAAAATTAAGTTAAATTAAAAAGTAAAACTCAAAGTTTCTCTCCATATTTTAAGCTCGACTATACAGCGGCTTGAGAAACTGTTTTTGAAACTCTGCTCAATAAGTATGGATGCATGATCACTGAATCTGTAAATTGTGGAACGTCGAAAATATGCAAATTAGTTTTCTTTGTTGCAGCTGTTTTCATCAAAACCAATGCAGAGAGCTTGTTAACTTAATAATGTCTTTAATTTCTCTCTGTTTGGCTTCAAAATCTGTGGATAAATAGATTTGGTGTAGTAGTGCCAGACAGCGGCAGATAAAGTTTTTGATCTTGTGACGTTTGTAATAAAGAATTCTTTCACTTTAAAAGGATGATCCAATGTTTTTATAGAAATATTGACATATACGTTGGTGCATATCACAACATTCTTCTGTGCATTTATGATACATTTGTTTAATACTTTTTTCCTTTGTTTTTCATTATCCTCTTACTAGTTTTTCGTTTGTTTATTTCATTATGGCAATTACTATTTAAAAGTTCAGGAATTACAAACTTCCTTGTACGATCGATGAAAACATTGTACACTGTGCAAAAGATTATGTCATGAGAAACATTTCATGTTTCCTAATATCTGTGGTAGAAACGTGCATTCTTGAGTTTTGATATAACATCTTCCTAGTGTTTTGTTATGAGCGTAATCTCCATAGAGTTTTACAAAAATAATTTTCGAGGGGAAATGTTATTTGCAATTATCCACAAAAGGCAGTGCACAGCGGGGTAGGACATGTGGTACGAATGTAGACGAAAAATAAACTTGAAGCAATATGCGATCCTGCCTCACCCCCTCCCGTCAATAAAATTATAAGGGGATTATCAGTTTGGCTCGTTCCCATAACGAAGGAAAAGGGGGAGAGGATTAAAAGCTTGTCCTTTACCATGACGAAGAAAAGGGGAAGGAGGGATTGCAGGTAGTGCATTGATCAGGAAAAAAAGGCAGTCAAACGAATGACGTGTGTTTCTGGCAGAAAGTAGCTATTGAATAATCAATAACTAATAATTCTTAGCGATTTCCTCCTATCACCATTTAAATGTACCTCTTAGAAATAAATGTAGTAAACTCGCTGAAAAAAATTGTCTTAAAACTGTGCTGAAAATTAAGGATTGTATTAAATTCCACATTTTCGCATAATTTAAAAGGACCTAGATATATATTTTTAACTTTGAAGAAGATATTAAAAGTAGGTAAACAATGATATAGATTCTAAAAGTACATAAACAACGGTTATTCGGAAAGAAAGTTAGTTCTCTGATTGTGTTAAAAGAACTAATGTCAGATATGGGCAGAGATTATTGACAATTACAACACATTGCACTATTTTTTGCATAACTGCGAAGTAAAATACAGTATCTATACCAGAATCAAAAAAGGTATCTATTTTATTGTGAAGTTAGTCATGATATTGTGGCATCTTTCGCTTCATTATCGTCCTCATTATTACTTTCGCCATACAAAAACATCTTCAAAATCACTTGACACCATGTTAGAGCTGAATAGTTCTTTATTTTTTTTCAACGAAGGAATAATTGCTTTATTTCCAACCGAATGATCTGGAGCAAGAACTTGGGCCATCCTATGATCTTCTTGCTATTCAAACACTCATAATTTTTTACACACAATACCTCACAGATTTGTCTATGGATTCCTATGCGTCCTACTTCTCTTGCAAATTACAGAACGAATTCCGCAATCGGCAGGACCTTCCATAATCTTAAGCATCAATGGTGCACTATTGCACGTGTCAGAGTTTCGCCATATGAACTGTGCTGTTGTTGCAATTCCTGTAATTATATTGCTTATGGGATGCACCCTTATGGGGTGCAACACTTATGTTTTTCCTTGTATTATCTCATTTTCACTTTTCGTTTCAAGTACTAGAAGTGCTTCATGTGTTTAAATCATCGTTTAAATGTTGAAATGTTTTATCGATTGATCAGTAGTTTATCTCTTTCTTTCATGTTCAAATATACTTCTTTTATTGTTATTCTTTTGGTTACCAGAGAGTGTCGACAACGTTTATGGTATTTCAGAAAGAAATTTGGGCTCCTGGAATGTTGAAATAAAATTTGGAGTGTTTTTTTTTTTTTTTGGGGGGGAATTTCATTTCCACTTTTGCAAATTTGTTGGGAAGAAAATATTTGGACAAATTGAGATAAAGCAGCGTCAGCGGGCAATACATCTCAAAACGTCAAATCAAGACATATATCGCATAAACAATCAAATAGAAACAAGTTTCAGTGTATGTGTCCGTATCAAATTATTTTTATTTATTTATTTATTTTTGAAATAAATTCTCTCCATGTAAAACTATTCGCGTAAGATAATTCAGAATACTTTACTAGAATTATCTAGGATGCAAATCTGCTATCTACTAGAAAGATGGTAAAATTAAGGAAAGAGAAAAATAAGCGAAGAATATAATCTCCAGAAAACCGTCCAAATGCAATCGGTTACAAAATTTTATATACTTATCTATTTCTTAGGAAGTGGTATTGAAAACTCAGTTCTTCGGTATCTCGAGACACCTCGAGTACCTTCTTGAAACACCGTGGAATGTTTGAAAAATTTAATAGTCTCCAACAATTTTATTTCAACGATCTTTACAAGTTTCATTATTAGTACGCTTTGGAACTGCTTTCCAAACAATCGAGCACATCTTTCAGAGGAAAAAAGTTAATTTAGTTTCATCCATCTTCTGAAATAAGATTCTAAGTTTCAAAGGTGGCGAGAAATTTGCATGATCCTAGAGTACTGCGGAAGAGTTTTATGCACCAAGAGAACCATGAAATGAAAGATTTCAAGGATTGCCTTGGGGAAGTTTTTGTTCCCTCTTTTTAAAGTGGCGGACAACGTGCATAAAATGTAAGTTGCTTCAGAATTTCAAAAGTTATAGAAGTGTACTTTTGTGGCAATTTTCGAGCTCATGTAAAAGTATTACATGATTTTCATCTATCCTCATATTGAAAAATTTCGAATTTAAGAGTAAAAGACTAATAAATAAAGGATTGGTTTTATTTAAATAAAAATAATTATAAACTAAATAGTTTGCACCATTTGGTTTTTCTATTATTTTTATGTAATGATTCGTATAGATTTCTCACTGCTTACAACTTTTTAAATGTCGTGGTTTTACTGCACGTACATCTACTTATATTGCTGCTTATGAATTTATTTATGCATTCTACTGATTTTTTTTCACTCTTTTATATATTTATTTTCGACAGTGGATATATAAACGATGATATTACATGGATATCAATAAGAAATTTGAAATTAAAAATAGTTCATATTTTAGACATAAATATGTCAATGAAAATTTTTAAAAATGCTTTACCATAACGTGACAACAATTCATCATATACATAATTATTCAATTTGTGTTTGCAACAAATATTCCTAGCTAATAGAAAATTAATTGAAAATCCATTATACTTGATTCAATTTAAATTAAAGACATCAAAGTGTCATTAACTTCAAATCATTTTGAACTCCATTTTAAAATTACATTCACTGGAAGCAATAAGGTATTAATTGCATTTAAAGTATCTTCCCAATTCATGTTCCTCTAAAAATTGAATGCATCATTTATAACCCATGTGAACATAACCTCCTCCAACTACCAAAGCATCGATCTGCAATTTTTTGCTTCTCTGAGATCTGTTATTAGTCACGTCATATTTCCTACATTATTCTTCTCTCACCCTAAACATGTTAAGCTTGGTTATCTATATTATTTATTGATTAGTTTGGCGGATAGTTGACTAACGTTATCAGCCGTAACAGACAAGTATTTTTTTCTTCTGCACAGCTCCAGAAGTTTGTGAAATTAGATAAAATTCATTGAATTTATATAACAAGACAAGAAATTTTATAAATTTGTAAAAGAACTATAAATTTTCAATTTTTCAGTACTCTTCTAATCATTCAGGATTCTGCGAACAAGGTGGAAATTCTTAAATACTTACTTATTGTTTATTGTTATAGTATACTACTTTTAATTATGAACTGATATTTAAATCCAGATATCCATTAGAATTAATAACATGAGATTAATGTTATGTATGTTGCCCAGAAGTTTGTAGTAATCCAGAAGTAGTGATATCCTCTTATTAAACTAGAATTAGGCAATATGCTCAAACAAGGTAATAAGCCCTCTGAATTTGTGGTAGCTGAATTTGAACATCTGTCACTGCACTTGGATCTCAGAAGTTAAATTCATCATTTTATTATTCTAAATTATAGATAATGTATTATTCAACGAGGCATGAAGTAAAAATTAGATTTTTACCTTCAAGTATTTCAGTCTCTAGTAACAATAGTAATTGCCCTGTCTTCACTTCATTGTCAATTATAGAATACAATTTTAATCAATATCGAGAACAATGTCGAAATTTTAATCAATGTCATTGAAAGCGATCATTTAGACTTGACGGATAAGGGAAATTAGTTACATCAACTTCTCCTTTATCTTTTATATATTTATTAAGGTCCCTGATAGATAATCCGTTGAATTTTGAAACTGAGGAAGCTTTGTCAAATGAAACTAAACCTATCAATTGGAGCCAAACTTAAAGCTTTTGTGTCTATGTAGGCATGAGCAAGATAAACCTGTAGGCTCGGATAGAAGAAGAGGAGGGTGCAGATTCCTGGATAATAAAGTTTTTTAAATTAAATTTCTTAAATTGTTATTGCCATTTATACTTTCATCGACAACCCACAATTTAAATTTATACTAACATATGTAAATTAAAATTTACATTTCACTGCAATAAATCTCTGGCTTCATTTGACAAACTTTAAGCTTTTGAGTCTATGCAAGTATGAGTAAGATAAATCTGTAGGCTCGAATAAAAGGAAAGGAGGGTGCGACTGCCTGAAGAATAAAGTTTTTAAAATTAAATTTTTAAATTATGTTATTGTCATTTAAACTTTTCTCAACAACCCACAATGTAGATTTATACTGGCACACGTCAAATAAAATGTAGATTTCATTGCAGTAAATCTGGGTTTTTTTCTGTATATTTCTTATGCTCAAAAAATGCTTAAATCGCCCTCTTTTTTCTGATGTTGATAATAATAGGTAAACAATGGCAATTGTTTTTTAAAGCAAAATGTTCTTATAATAAGAATCTCCGTTGCTACGTTAATAAGAATCCGCTAATACGTTATTACTATGGTAATAAGAATCTACAAAATGTTCTTATATGTAACAAAATCTTTTCTCTTTAAAGTAACATCATTTGAATTTTCCGTGGAAAATCGATAAGAACACTGCTTCTGTTTTTTGAAATCCTTGCTGACTTTTCGAGATTTCGACTTTTTATCAACACATTTATGAAACTACGGTATTACAGTGCGATCCTGTGAAAGTCACGCATAAAAATGCTGCTAGATTATATACAAATAAAAGGAGTGATATTAAAATTACTTTATATGATTTATTAAAAATAAACTATTATCATTAATAGACCTGCATAAAACAGACTTTTTAAAAATATCAAATAATTCCGTAATTCATAAATTTCCGTAACATTATATACTCAAACTTTTGAGCGTTCTTTATCCACTGCACATATATAGAGGTTGAATATAATCTTTTTTATTGTCGTTTATTCATATAATGTTTTTTGTTGGATAATTTTTTTTATAAACCACATAAACATATAGCACGAAAATCACAAAAAAAAAAAAAGATTTCATAATAACAAGTTTAATTGTAAATAAATAAATATATTATAATGGATAAGAAATCATTTTACGAATATAATAATTAGAAACCTAAAAGGTGAATTTTTAATATTCAAAACATTATTTTTAAATTAAAGTTAGACGATTCGTTTTACCAATGTGAGGGTTATTGCATATTATTAGAGACTACAAAATCATTCTTTAAAAACGATCGTTCGTTAATTAAAGCTAAATGATACTTTCCAAACTGATTATTATCGGAACCAACAAAGTGGATTTTTAATTATAGTTTATTTAAGCTGTGGGGACTTCATTGCTATAGTATCACTTGTTTCAAAACGCAACCTACAGCAAATACGATTTTGGTAGGTTGACTACTTTAATAAGCTAAATTGACATTTTGAACCAGCTAGAAAGACAGTTTGACAGGTTTTTACTGTTAAATTAAATTAGATCGAAATAAACCATTTAAACCATTCTCTAACAAAATTTTAAACCTGATTATTTATTTTCCAGTATTATTACTTTTAAATATTAAATGTTACCAAAAAAATTCAGGAACAAAAAAATTTTTACTTCATCGACATTTTTTTTTTTTTTAAAGCTTCTTTCAGTAATAAATTTGTTACAATAATCACAATATTAAATAATTCATGTAAAATACAATACGTGCTTAAAAATACTGAAGTTAGAGATGTAAGCACATTTGAATTGCGAAAATCTGGCTGCTTGAGATGGAAGAAAATTTATAATGTATACGATATGTTTTGTTGTAATTAAAATTCAAAAACAAAATATATTTAGGGCAGTCGGTGATTAGTCAATAAATTAATTCCAAGACAACAAAAAAGAACAAGACAAGTTATAACTTTCCGGAACTCTTACCTACATTCTTTTCTTTTCAAAATATTCTTAAATGCTGTTTTTCAACTAAATAATCCAGTCGGCCGATTTGAGATTCCTAAATAAACACACATTATTAGAGAGTTTTTGCATACTGCTTTTTGTTTGTTTTTATAGTATCATCCATTCCGGATTTTTTTTCTTCCTTCACGTGTATGCTCATCGAAAACGTTGCACTACAGCGCATGCGATTGGAAAACATATTGATAACGTTATGTATAAACAAGTAACATAAAAAGATTCTTTTTAAAGTCAATTCCTACATTTTTTTCACTATGTTGCAGAAAGTTCTTTATAAATAATTTTCATTCATTTTTTTTTAAGTTTATCTGGCCCCATCTATTGGTAGATATATGCACCTTAAATCTAAAAAAACTAAAATTAATTAAATTTAATTACTGAATTAATATTTGAGACAACTTATTATCATCCCCTACGAGTTCAAAAAAAAATGTATTTGAACTTGAGTGGATGAATAAAAAGTATTTTATTAACGATTGAAAATTTGAACAAGATATATATAGGGAGAATGTGAACTAATATAAGGAATTAAAAAACATATGGTTGGAAAATGACAAAACGATGAGAAAGTAGATTAATTATGAAATGCGAAATTAAACTTATAAATTTAATTTAGATAAATAAAAATATTTTTAGAATATTTTGCAATTCTATAACCAGAAGAAACCGCAGTTAACTTGGATTTAAAAAGACGATAACGAATATCAATGGATACTAATCTGCGATAATGAGCAACAAAGACACATATACTTTATTCTACGAATCACGAAACAAAGATTTTCAGTCTATTATTTTGTATTAAAAATATTCTATCATATAGTTTCTTTATATAATTGTATTTATGCTAATTCTAAAATTCCCATAATGGTCTGTTAAGCGTAGCAAAATTTCAATTCATATAGCATAATAAGTTTTGTTCTATAATGATGTTTGAGTATTCAACAAACTACAATATTGCAATCGAAAAATTCTGAATTTTTTTATTGTATTTAATTTATAAATGTTAATATTTAATTCGCTGAAAAGAATATTTTCTCTCTGAATAATAATATAATATCAAATTCAAGAACAATTGGATTAATCATGCATATTAAGTTTTAAGCTGTATAAAAGAAGTTTACTTCAATTTAAATATGTGTGAGAATTCACTCCCTTTTATTTACTTAGTAATAGAAAATAGAACAAAACAATCAAAATGTGAATAAATACTAAGTCATATTCCCTCAACAGGCCTTCGGAAATCAAAATATTTATTAATTTCAGAATTGTGCATAGTAATTAAACAACTAAAAGAACATTAGAATAACCCACATAAATCACAACGGAAAATAATTCTTCTGTTATTTAGTATATATGTAAATATATAGTACTATTTTTTTTAAATTTTATTATATTTTATGGAATTTTTTTTTTTAGTATAAATGTATACATAATAAAGAGAAATATTAACAGAAATCAAAAACTCAATATAAAAAGAAAAACTGTGGAAAGAAGATTTATTCTTCAAGAAATGGAATAGAAAACTGATATGTCACCAAAGGCAAAATAAAGAGGTTAGTTAAATTTTGAAAAATAATACATATTAATGATGAAAATGTTAAAATTGATTCCCTACATTAAGTCATCTTTAAATAAAGGACAAAACAGTTTTAACAAAACAAACACATTTATCAAGAAACAATGTGACTAACACATCTATACTTTCAATTTAATATAAAGATATAAAAAATAATTAATACACATGAAGCATGCTAGAAAAAATTACAATGATTTATTTATATATTGCTACTTAACTTTTAATTACCACCATTGCAGATAGCAGAAAGATTTTAAATAATAAAAATTATTAACTTTTACGTCATTATAAAAATCGCTGTTAAAAAAAAAAAAAAAATTACAAGAAAATGCAAAAAAAAAAAAAAAAAAAAAAAAAAAAAAGAAAACTCTATAAAATAATAAAAAATTTAAATATCAACAGAAGCCACTTAATAAATGGAAAATATTTCTATAAAACTTTTAATCAACATAAAAGTAAAAAGAAAGTTCATCAACATTAAAAATTGTTAAATATTAAACTTTCATAATTAAAATAAACATAAGACGTTGCTAAATATAAATATTACATACATATGTAGCTAAAGTCATGTATCATCTTAACAAATACAGGCTATTAATTTTAAATAATCTCTTGATTTGTAAACATAGGAATGAAAAAATTAAAATATCAACAAAAACAGACTGATAAATTAAAAATATGTGTATAGTGTTTTTATTAGCATAAAAGTAAGAGAGAATATTTTCAAAATTAAAAATAAGTAATAACTAGAATCTTAATAATTAAAATAAACATACATGACATTGCTAAATATTTAAAACATGACAGACATCTACAATTAAATTACATCTTGCGGGAATAAATTTAATCAAGCTTTATTTCCACAATATCTGGACTGGAAATGAACGGATGTTTTCGTTGAAGACAAAAAACACAACATGAATGCTAGTCAAAACAAAGCAGCTGCAAAAAGAAATGTTTTATTTATTTATTACTTTTATTTTTTTTTTTCTTTTGGAGATAGTTTTTTTTATACTTTACGCATGAAATGCTAAAATAATTTCATTCTTATTCTAACAGAATCAAAATTTTATTTGTTCTTAATTGAATAATATTTAAAATTGTTATCAGAAAAAAAAAGTAATTATTATAAGAATCTTAAAAAATGGTAGAAAAGATGTAATGCATGAACAATTGCAAGAGCAGGATTATGAAGTTGAATTAAAAAACATATATTATAAATTTATACTTATTTTACTTGAGAAAAGAATTAAAAAAATTAGTATAATTCTAAATATTTTGAAAATATTTGAGGATTTGTTGGAAAAATATGTTTGATTGTCATACAAAGGTGAATAGCAATTAGCATGAAGTAGAGCATAAGTATATATGTGAGACAAATCTTGAATTTTTTTTATGCATATATAGTCAAAGAAGACAATTCCTCTGACAATCGATTAAAATACAGTCTTCTATATTTATTAGATCTTAAATATACTTGCTATAGGGAACTGAATATTTGCAATTCTATAATAACATTCAGCTTCCCACATGCGAGATCTAGTATTGCAGCGGCTCCGGAAATTACCTTAAGTGAAAGCTAACACGTTATACAAAAACTCTTTTTAAAGCTTCGCGATAAATTGGCAATTTTGATGAGCGCATGCGCAGTGGCATCATACACCTGATACCGGAAAATGAAAACGTGTTATTTCTATTATGCAAAAAAAGTCCATTAATTAGCCTTTTTCTGTCTTCATAGTTCTAATTAATCAATCTCTAGAAACTAAGATATTCCTTAAACTGGATTCTCACCAGATACTAAGATGCATCCCAGGACGTCACCCAATCAGAAGCTTCAGTGGACAAGAGATCAAGTTTCTGATTGGTTGTATACTACAGTTACTCAGGCTTCTGATTGGCTGATTTCTAAGACGTGCGATCTTAGTATATAGTAGGAATCCAGGTTTGGCCATAAAGACATTCAAGAAAAATCACTTTCTAATTTCCTCAAAAAATCTTTAAGATATAGCACAGATTCCCACTAGAGTTTGAAAGTCATCGTATTGCAATCACTGAATTATACGAATAATCTCAAAGAAGTCGTTCTATCAACTTTAACAATTTAACTGCCTAATAATATTTTCAATAAAATTGTTATATTTATTTCTCGGGTGTTTCGCCTGTTTTGGATCGAATAACTCTTTATGTATAACAAATAAATTTTTAATTCAATCAAACTTTTAAGCAGAATGAATGTCTTTTCAAAGCTACCAGTAAAATGTTTACGATTATAATTAATTTTTTATTGATTTGTGTTATTTATTGATTGATAAAAAATAGTACCTACTAAAAAATAATTGAACCCATTGACTAGGACTGTCACCAATCAATTCGAGTGCTATTGATAAGACTGCAAGGCATCGAGTGGTTGTAACAACCTCTCGACACTAACTCCCTCGAGGTATATTTCTTTCCCGGTATATATATATATTGCTCGTTTCTCTTTTCATTTCGTCAAATCCAATTTTGGGTAGTGAATTGAAGTTGAAGTTAAAGGATGGCACTTCCAAACTGTTGCGAATCGAATTTAACCGTTTGCCTTCAGGTAAAGAACGGATTATTCAAACAAAATGCTGAAATTTATTAATCAACTAAGCTTGGGAAACTCCGTTTCGTTAATATAATTTAATGTCAAAGCTTCTTTTCCAAATTTAAAAAGAAGAAAAATATTATATAAGAGATTAAATACGAATATGGTACTAAACTCGACAATTGCCAATATTTCTTATGTTCCTTTTTGTAAATCATTCATGAAAATTGTAGGCAAGTAAATTTTGCAAAAAGTTGATTTTTTATTGGGCAATGCAAAACCCGATTCATGGCTCAGTGGTAGCATGCGCAGCTAGTGTGCAGGAAGGATCAGGTACAAATCCAATGATTGAGGTCACTGCTTTCAGAAACAAGGATATTCGAATGTGATTTAGACATCGTATAAAAGCGTTTCACATGGGCAGTGAGACTAACTGGTAGGAGTTTTCTGGGTTTCCGTTCACAAGACACACAAATGTGGAGATGATCCTAAAAGTCCTCTCGGAAGACAATATCCTCCATTCATCACTTGTTGGTTTGTTGAGGATATATGGGATCCAAGGTTCACTGATATAAAGAAAAAAAAAAAGGCCAACAAATTTATTTATTGAGGAGTCTTTTTTATACCAAATATAATACCGATATAATTTATCATAAAAAAAACAAAATTTAACATGTTTAACATATATTAAAACATATTGAGAAATAGTTGGGATTCTACACGTTTTAATGTACCTTACATTTTCATACACCTTTTTGTATATATCTAAACAATTCATTTAATTTTAAACTAGAATGGAATTAATTGGGTGCCTAATTATTACTAGAATTAACTAGAAAATTTAATGGAATTGTATGGTTAGTGGTGTTTAACATCAAAAAATTTGTCTACCACGAACCCTGTTGCACATCATCACACCTCGTCACAATTTTATATGAACACTCGTAAGGATGGCATCCTCTCCATTCTCAAGCCCAACCAAATGACTTTCCCATCTATGGATTTACTGTATCCATCACCGCATGCACGCAGAATATCACTCCCTTAAATCACTGATTCAATAAGTTTATTTTAGTTTATTTTGTCGCTGTATGGTCATTTTGTGAACACTTTAGGCTAATTAGACTGGAATCTATAGTTTAACATGGATTCCGCACCACTAATCCATGCTACCGCCAGGATTCGAATCTAAAGCCTGTGGTACCAAAGGCCAGAGCTCTCGCCAATTGGCTATCAGGCCGCCAAGGACTCAATAAGATACACCAGCCATTTAGACATTAGTAATGAGAAATATAATGTATTCATTTGCGATATATATTCCTTGTCGTTAGCAAATTCATTACCCTGATTGGTCATGATACATTTCTATTATTTATTATCTCAAGATTAATAAAAAATATTAAATCATAGCTTTTGTGTTTAAAATTAGAAGATTGAGATTCTCGTTCAAAATGCCTAGGAAAATAAAAGGTATTCTTTTTTTTCCTCCGAACAATTCGGATTTCCATTTTCAGAAGATAATCAATACTCTTAAAAACGACCCAGTCATATTCAAGAGACCAATTTGCTGGAAATCTATAAATAATTCTGCTATAATTTAAAAGGATATGCGAATCCATTTTGAAATCATGTTTTGCTTCTATTCCTATTTGAATATCTTATTATTTTTATTTTCTTATTTCTTCATTCTATTTATGAGTCGTCGCTTTTGAATATTCTTTAAGAAACTGCTTTGTTAATTCCCTTTTGGGCTTTTAGTTCGACGTATAAAGGTCTTTTTTTAATGTTTGATTATATTTACCAAATTTTCACGGCCAATTGAATTGTTTCCTTTTCGAGTTTTTATTTGTAGATAATATTCCAAAAGCGATGTTGATGACAAATTACTTGAAACCCCAAACGCCCATGATAAAATGGAAATTCAATTTTAGTCGTTTTTCATGAAAGAATTTACTAAATTATCTTGCCGATCCAAATGGAAAATTGACGAGAAAACCACACGTGATTTAATTTGTGGTTATTTGCTTAAAGTTTTTTTTTTTTTTCACTTAATAGTAATAAAGTAAAATAAAATTTTATGAATTAAATTTTCAGTTCACGATAAATTTTAAATAATTTAATATTGGAAAGGAAAAGTAAGTTGCTGCCCCAGAGATAAGTAGCTCCCCGTGCATAGGGGAAATCAACGCCTGTTTGTAAAACATCCTATCTATGTGGGGTGAGCTGGCTGGAGCCAGAGAAAGAATGTAACACCAGACAGTGTGAGTTTGGTCTGGGGGAATGGGAACCGGTTTGTTATACAGTCCACTAGGGCTATGTATTTTATTCCTAGACCATAACATAGGTTTTGATGAACAATCTTAAAAACCTACTAATAAATTTAATAAGCTAATTATATTTTGGGAGCCTGATGGCCGAGTGTTCTGGCGCTCAGTGCCACAGGTCACGCGTTGAAGTCCCAGTGGGGCCATGGATGTTCAAAATCCACTTTAAACCGTAGATCCTGGTCTAATATGACTGTAGAGAGTTGGGCGTAGGACTGACACCTCTACCCCGTAAAAATGAAACATCACCTGGCCCGAAATCTACCAGTAGACAGAGACGGCCTTGGTCCATCATGGGACTGTTGCGCTAATGAAGAAGAAAAAGTATAATTCCTCATCAGCAGCAGTAGCGCAACAGTCCCATGGTGGACGAAGGCCATCTGCCTATTGGCAGATTACGCCCAAAAGTCATATTAGACCAGCACCTACGGTTTAATGTGGATCCCGAACCACTACAAACATCCATGGGACTCGAACCGAAACCAGTGGCACCGAGCACCAGAGCGCTAGTCACTCGGTCATCAGGCTCAAACAAATTACTGGTTTATTTTAATTCAACATATAACTAGCTATAAATAATAAGTTATATAAAATTTTAACAATTATACTGATTGACAGTTCCTAAAGGATGAATTGTTTGTCCTGTATTTAATCTTAAAATATCCAAACATTTGTTTAATTTTCAATAATTCGAAAATATATTTGTGCAATTTACTCGCATTTTTAAACACACTTGCTTAATTTGCACTCATTCTAAAATGCACTTGTTAGTTTAAAATACACTTGTTTGTTTAAAATATACTAAATACACGTTTAATTTACGCCCTTCATCCAACCTTAAAACTTGAAAAGTTTATTTCACATTAAAATAATTGCCGTTTATAATTTATAGCCAAGGGCATGTTATTTTTGGTATGTCAAATTAAATTCAACAACAAAATAGAAATTGGAATAATTTTATATTAAAACTCATTTTTTTTTTTACATAATAGAGACTAAATTGTTAAGGTAAAAAATGTCATAAGATTTCCATCCTAAACATAAAAAAAAAAGTCAGTGAAATTCATATATACAGAAAAAAAAAGTCGTAAAAGTGAAAATCACATGCACTCTCTTGCCATGCCTCAATCTCTAATTTCAGTTTCTGAGTAGAGCGGACATTTGATACTTTCCTTAAGCAGCAGACTCATTAACTCAAGTTACATGCTCCATAATGATGGCTGTTTCAATCGAAACGCCAAGTACACGAGCTCCTTGCTACAACGTATCAAATGCATGCAATTAAAGTATGGCACCAGAGAATCAAAGCCATGAAAATTGCACTCTCGTGTTGCTATTGAATATTCTAGCTGTCGTTTCCAAACTAAAAACGATAGAGCAAGATAATGATTGATTATTTTTAATCCATCGTTACAAAAAATATTTACAATTTAAGTTTGAATTAAATAAGAAATTATATTTAAAATATTTAGCTTGTTGGATTTGAAAACACTTAGGTTGAAATGTATAAAATGTAGTGCTTATAATATTTCACTTAAGAGTTGCGAAACAGATAATGCATTTGAATGGATTAGTCTTCAATTTATAAGTAATGTTTTTTTCTAATGCAACTGTCAATACAAGAGAGATTTAAAAATAATTTGGCTTATTAATATTTTAATAATTCAAGGAGAAAAAAAGATTTGGTTTGTCGCTCTACGATCATTTTCTGCATACTTTAGGCTAATTAGATCGGGACCTACAGTTTTACGTGGATTCCGAACCACTCACAAACATTCATGCCACCACCAAGAATCAAATCTGAAGCATGTGGTACCAAAGGCCAGAGAGCTAGCCAATTGGCTATCAGGTTTCTGAAAAAATAGAGCTAAAAATTAACAATATGTTAGCATAATATACTTAAACTTTCTTAATATGATATACTTATGATTAATAAACATTTGATTGAATGAAATGATAGGAAACAAAAAATTTTCTCTTATTGATCATCAAAAACTAAATAAACGAAACTTCATTCCTAATTTAAAATAAACATTTTTTTGTATATCGGGAGCTTTAAAAGGAGGTCATTGGCTAATGGTACGTCTTATATGTAGCAGAGGTAGCGTTACCCAGGATACACTATGGAGGGCCTGAGATTTTCATCTACGTCTTGCTACCACAATTTGGAAAGAGCACCTCAAGGGTGAGCCTTTTTCTCTTAATTATTGAGCTTAATGGAAAAGACTTTTCGGCTTATAGATTTCTAGTGGAAGCTTTTGTTATAACTTTGCTTATCAGTTTCGAATCTCTTGGTTTGGAAACCACCATACTACTTCGACCGTTTGAAATAGATTAAAATTGAAGAATTCCTACTGTAATACATAAAATGAGTAATTTATTATAAAAATATTTTACTATAGTATGAAATAACATAAGTTTTCTTACGAAACTGAAACCTAACTATAAAATATAACATTCCCTGCATATATCATCTCATGACCCAATGAGAGCGCATTACTATGTTAAAGAGACGTTAGTGTGTTAAAGAGATTAGAGTGTTAAAAGGACAAAAGTTCGATTCCAGCTGGTGCCCTGTTAATGCTTTTAAAAACTATTGCATTAAGTAGTGACTAGAATAATCTTGCATCCTGAGTTAGATTGCTTAGTTGAGGCTTTCCAATTTTTCTCTAATAGGACAATAAAATTATCTCTAAAAACCTCAGTTATTTTTAAAAACCTCCATCCTCACGTGTTATATTTTAGGGATCAAGATTGGTTTCGAACCCGAAATAATCTTACTTTTTATAAAGTGATCAGCACAATTAAACTGGTTCGCGGGTAAAACACATAAAGTGCGTACAGGTTCAAAAAAAAAAAAAAAAAAAATAAATAAATGAACCATTATCGGTTTTAGAATTTTTACCTTACTTTTCTTTTTTCTCCTCTCATAGCTCAATTTTCTTTTGTTATTTTAGAGATACGCTTCAAAAGAAAAGATAACCTTGTTTTTTCAGTTTATTCAAGAGAAATTCATTGCAAAATATCGAGTTACAGCGAATGATTTTTTACATGTGACTTAGGTGTATCACAGATTGATACCAGACACCACGAGCTATTATTCCCTTGGGTTACTAGCAGATAAAAAATTTTTTGAGAGTTTGGATTCTATTCGGCATTTTTCACATTTTATCAACTCGAAACCAAAGGAAACAATGAATAAAAAGAATTATTTCTTTATTGACCTAATGGTACACCCCATTTTTTTGGCTTGAATCTTTTAAAAAGAACATTTTCGAAACTGTTATTACAATTTTGTTACTACCATATATTTCTCTTGGAAATTTCAGTATGTCTGGTTCCATTTATGCTTTGAAATAAAGGAGATTACAAAGTTACTTTATGCATCCTTTCTATGTTTTATGGTAAGCATATTATTTTAAAGCATATTATGTACAATGGTCTTGAGAGGATTTCGAGAACTATCGATTTTTTGAATAAGCAATATTTCGTCCATTTCTGTTTTTCGTCCCTTTTACCAAGTAAAGACAGATTAAAATGCATTTTAAAGGTTTACATAACTAAGTATATTCGTACATTTTTACGACATTGCATTTTGATAAAATTTTCTTGGAAGCTATTTTTATGTTGAAGAATGAACTGCAAAAGAAATTCATTGCAAAAGATTGAGTTACAGCAAATGTTTTTTCACATGTGACCTAGGTGTTCACAGATAGATACCAGACACCACGAGTTATTATTCCCTTGGGTTGCCTGCAGATAAAAAAAAAAAAAAAATGTTTTTCGATTTGATGTAAGCTCTATTCGAGATTTTTCACATTTTATCCACTTGAAACCAAAAAAAAACAATGAATAAAAAGAGTTATTTCTGTTTTGACCTAATGATACACCACACTTTTTTGACTTGCATCTCTCCAAAATACATTTTTGAAACTGTTATTACCATTTTGTTACTACCTTATATTTCTCTTGGGAATTTCAGTATGTCTGGTTCCTTTATGATTTGAATTAAAGGAGGTCGCAAAGTTACTTTATGTATCCTTCTTATATTTTATGGTAAGTACATTATTTTAAAATATATTATGTACTATACAATGGATTTGAAAAGGATTTCAAGAACTATCGATTTTTGAATAAGCAATATTTCGTCCATTTCTGAAATAAAGACAGATTAAAATGTATTTTAAAGGCTTACATAAATAAGTATATTCGTATGTTTTTATGACATTGCATTTTGATAAAATTTTCCGGGAGCTATTTTTATGTTGAAGAATGAAGTAAAAAAATTTTATGAGTTTGAACTTCTAAGAAAGCATTGCATTTTTAAAAGTTTTTTGCCATTTTAACTTATTTTATCTTCTTCGATTTTCTTTCATTCGGTTCTGTTTTCAGAATTTTCAAATAAAGTCAGTATATTGTTTTTCACGAGAAAACAATATTATAATAAACATAATAAATAAAATAAAAACAATATACATATATATAATAAAACAATATAAAAACAGTATTTTTTTAATTATTGTGATAATTATATATGATAATTTAATTTTAATTACACAATTTTATCTTAAAAGGCACACAAATTAGGATAGTTACACCTCATTAAGAATAAAATTCCTTTTTATTTGTAAATGAATAAGTTTTTTTTAATCGAGGATCGGATTTCTCTTAATATAATCCAGAAACAGTCTACCGATTGGTATGAGGATATGATACCTTCCTTGGGAGGTTATTGCATATCATAAGAAAAAAATTGTAAAACTCCCACTTGGCAGACAGAATGTTGATGTCTGGTTAAATCTGCAGTTGTAAAGGACAAAAAGATTCATAGGAAATTTTATTTAAAGTGTTGGCTTTTATTTTCCAGAATAATGAAATAGCATTCTTGTAATTTCTCAATTACTGATTGCTATTAATCGAGTAAATATTCTTGCTACAGATGTGACAAGATATTCATTCTGTAATGTCTGTAGATGTTCTACAAGATATTCATTCTGTAATGTCTGTAGATGTTCAACAAGATATTCATTCTGTAATGTCTGTAGATGTTCAACAAGATATTCATTCTGTAATGTCTGTAGATGTTCAACAAGATATTCATTCTGTAATGTATGTAGATATTCAACAAGATATTCATTCTGTAATGAATATAGAGGTTCAAAAAATATTCATTCTGTAATGTCTGTAGATGTTCAACAAAATATTCATTCTTGTAGATATTCAACAAAATATTCACTCTGTAGATATTCAACAAAAAATTCATTCTTGTAGATATTCAACAAAATATTCATTCTTGTAGATATTCAACAAAATATTTGTTCGACAGCTCACTCACACAAATAAACTCAAATAATATTCGACACACACACGAATAACACGAAGTGGACTGTATTAATTAATCTCCTTTATTTAGGCAGCCATCACATTCGAAGATGAACTGAGCCACACAACCTTCTCTTTGGTTACAGAAGTTCAACTCCCCTTTCTTACATTCTTTCTCTCTGTCGTCATCTCACCCCCTGCCAGACACCCCCACAGACAGGATGTTTACTGGACATAGGGCGTTGACTTCCCCTATGCACGGGGACCTGGGTTTCTGACGCAACAATATTCATTTTTTGTAATGTCTGTAGATGTTCAACAAAATATTCATGATATAGATGTTAATGAAAATGTAACAGATTAAGCTTTCCAAATTAAATTTAATTTGGCCTGCTAATATTAAATATTACTGCTGTAAATGAATTCTGAATTATTACATCGATAGGTAATATTTTTTCTTAAGACAATAATAATATTTAACAACAAATTTTCAAAAATGAGATATAAACCCATTTTGAAAGGAAATTACAAGGATGGATTTCTTTATATTTGACTCATAATCTAACATTTTTTTACATTTTTCATAAATTCCTTAAACAATATTTATCATAAAAGCACCTCAAAACACACGCAACTAACAGATAATCCCAACTTCCGCCACTTCAGTTTAAAATAATGATGAAACTATCATATTCAATCACTTGTTTTCAAGGGAAGTTAGACAACTTATCAATCAACTAGCTTTTTTCCCCCTCGAAACACTTCAGCGTAAGTTAAAATTTATAAAACACTACTCACATCCGTCTTTATATTCCAAGAACTAAATACTTAAAAAAAAAGCATCTACTTTAAATCTGACACAATAATTATGATAAACGAAGACTCTTCATGATTATGTATATAGCATAATCGTTGTTTTGAATGAATGAGACAGGGTGCACTAAAAACTTATTTTTTAAGATAGAATATGTATATAAGATATGTATACAGTTGATTTATAAGTTTTATTTATCATTTTAGTGTATAAAATATTATATTGAATTTAAATGTACCTTAAATATTATTTTAAATTCTTAGGATTAGAAATTATTTGTCAAAATAATATCTTACCTGAAATTAAAAACAGAATTGTGTCTGCCAATAAGGCATATTATGGGTTAAGAAATCCTTTTAAATCACAGTTCATATGCAGAAAACTAAATTCTTATTATACAAAACCCTTGTAAGACCTATTTTCATCTATGGCTCTGAAACATGGACTATGACAAGATTTGATGAGATCCATTTTGGGTATGTTTGAGCGGAAAATTTTAAGGACTATTCTTGGAGGTGTTAGGAAAGTGACTGTTGGAGAAAACGGTACAACGCAGAAATTTATAAATGCTATAAAACCCAGATATTATAAAATTTAATGTTTATTTTGAAAGATTCAATGAAAAAATTTCTAATCAGATCATTTAACCTCATTAGAAATACAGACATGAAATTAATTTCGAAGGACCCAAAACGAAATTTCTAATCAGATGATTTAACCTCATTAGAAATTCAAACTATTGAAAATTTCGAAAGAAACAATGAAAACAAAATTTCTAATCAGAAGATTTAACCTAATTAAAAATGCATACCTTAAATAACCTTATTAAAAATGCAGGCCATTAAGTTTAATTTTGTATGACACAATGAAAACAAAATTTCTAATTAGATAATTTCTGATCAGATGATGATTTTTGTATAAAAATTCTAACTTAACATCGCAAAACTTGCATGCAAAAGTCATTTTTATAAATAATTTATCCAAGAAACCTACCCTTTATAGATTTATTACAATCACAAATTGGTCTCTATCATCAATAGATTTTGAGGCTCTATCCTCAACTCAACTCATTTAATATTTAATTTAATGTAATGTACTGAACCTTATGCCTTCTCATATTGTGATGCAATTTTTGTCTCAACGAGACACATTATTCCCTGACAAGAGGTCATACATTGCATATCGATTATTCTTCCTTGGCTGAAATTAATCGTGTCCCGCCTCCAAAAAGGGTCGATTACTTGTTTTCCTTTACTGCCCCTAAATTATCCATAATGCACTAAAATTCGAAATTGCATTTGTTTATTTTATAAGTAGTTGCGTGATTTTTACGTCTTCGAAGAATTATTTCGTGTATCCGATTCATTTTAGCTTTTTCGGATTAAATGTATGGTGCTTAGACAACATGTTTATGATTAACGAATTTTGTTTTAAGCAAAACGGGTATGTAAATTACGATTGTATTATTTTATGCGCAAAATTCTAAAAAAATGTAATGGCATAAGTTTATTTTTGAAGAATTTATAGAATACACATAATTTAAATAGCTAATAATGAATGCACATTTACTTGATGTTTTCCATTGCCAGGAATTTTGTCTATAAAGGCAATTTAAAGCTACAAAGGAAAATGTAAAGCTAATTCAGTTTTACCAGTGCGTGTAAACTAAACTGAACCCTACATTTTGTCACAACAATTTGGGGAGAAGACCTCCAAAAGTGGCACCCTCTTCCTACTCTATAAGTTCAGTGGCAAGATATTACAACTTACAGATTTATTGTTCCTAACGTAATTTTGAAGCAGTACGAGCAGTCCAACAGGACACTTTGGCTTAAGCACATTTAGTAAGACACTTAAGTATTAAAAGCCCCTACTCTTGTCCCAGTTGCAACATGTACAGATAGCGTGAAGGATGGCTAAGGTTTGAATCCTCTGACGCCATTGTTATAGTCCCTGCTTTCAAAACGAGGAGATTTGATGACAATTGCGACAATGAGTGTAAAACAGTCTTGCGTTAGTGGTGGGAGTATTCCGGTTTTCCCCATACAACAAGCAAATGCAGGGCAGTTTCCCCTAAAAGTCCTCCCAAAAGGCCTTGTTCTCACCTGTTGGTGGGCCGTTCGTGGGATACATAAGCCATTGATATTCCAACCTCAGTTTTCTAACTGGTTGAGATTACGTTTAAGAGGGGATGGGGGTATGTAGAAAGGAAAAACAAAGTAAATACTAAAGTAAGTAATAATTTAAACTAGTATAGATAGCGTGATTTTAATTAAATCATTTCAAAATGATCATTCGAAGAATCATGAATTTTGCACAATACATATCTTAAGCAAGAATTTGGATTTCTTTAATGCTACAGGGCTTAAGAAAGCGTGTACCTTGGTATAAAGTGTTAATAAGTGAAGGTTGAATACGTGGATATTATATAGAATATTAATGCAAGTTCGCTTCTATTATTTTATTGTCTTTAATAATCTCCAAGTTCTTCTGTTTGAAATGATCGTTGTATTTAATACATTTAAAAGATAACAACAACACATTTTTAGTATATTTAAATTTGTTTTCTTGTTATCTATCTCCTTAATCGAAGCAATTTTATTCTTTTATAAAGCCAAAATATCTTTCCATCACCAATCCAAAGGCTTTTAGTAGAAGAGTACATATAAATTATAAGTATAGTATAAAAGTATAGAGTACACATATATTATAAGTATATAAGTATAGCGTACATATATATTATAAGTATATAAGTATAGAGTACACATAAAGAACATATTATAAATTATAACAAATAAAAAAAAAAAAAAAAAAAATGAAACGTCTACAGCAAGCAGTTAAAATCCAAAAACCTCTGAACTGAAAAATTTCTAAATAAAAAAAAAATTTTAAATAAAGGATGTAATACTTAATTTATAAAAAAAAATTCACAGAATAATCACAAAAATATTGAAAAAAAAAAACCGAATTCTTTTTTATTTTTCAAAATTTTTTTAAAAAAAGGTCCCATCTTTCTAGGACTAAAAACAAAAAATAAAAGCACAACTCAATATCTGCTCTACACTTTTAACCGAAATGTAAAAATCAACTTGATGCATTCCATGAATGACATGCGCTATGGTCGAAATATTTGCTTGAAAATATTGTCTTTAATATTTTAAAAAGAGAATCCAAGTAGTAGAAACAGTCAACCTCTGCAAAAAAAATTTAGGACATCAACATTCATAAAATCCTTTTATGCAAGTTACACAGAAGGAAAATAAATCAATTTTGGACATCCTTTTGAAGTAGTGTTTCAGTTTTATTTTATCGATAAACAAATTTTTATTATAGATAAGATGCTAGAACGATTTTTAAAATATACTTCGTGAAAAGGAATAAATTTGAAATAGTTTTTAAAATAATTTAATTTAATTAACTTTATACATACAAACCCCTCCTAGAAACTTTTATGTCAGTTGCATAGAATGAAAATAAATCATTTAAGGACATCGTTTTTAAATAGTGTTTCCCTTATATTTTATCGATAAACACATTTTATTATAGATAAGATGTTTGATCGATTTTGAAATATAATTCATGATAAGGAATTAATTTGAAATATTTTTAAAATAATTTAATTTAATTTAATTAATTTAATAGAAACATGTCCCGTAATAGAAGTTTTAAAATCTGGTGCTGAGACACCTGGAATTTTAGTCAAATTTTGTAATTTAATACAGTTTTCATGTAAAATTTTATGTAGTTTTTATGTAAATATTTACTCGACATTTATTGAAAATTGAATGGACAATTATTTAGTGCATTCACATCTTATTCTTATCTAGAATAACACAGAAACTCCAACATATTGTAGGAAATTAATTATGTATAGAAAATAATCACATTATTTTAAAGATAAATTCTGACCTTTCCGAAAATGTGCAATCTTTTATGAAAATGTTTCTGGATAAATAATATTAACAAAAAATTATTTCAAATTTTCAGGCATTTTTTGGGGGTAAGAGCAAAAACGTGTGTTAGCATTTTTTAATAACCATTTAAGTCTTGTTATTAACTTTCTAAGTCCGAAAATAATATTCTTGAGTAATACGCTACTGATTTTCTGAAAATGCTGTAATCATACTCAAAATCCCATTTTCTACCTGTAAATGAATGTGTAGAAAAGTACCTTGATTTTTATTCAGCATTAATACTTTTGAACATTTTTTCAAACCTCGCATGCTTTTGGAAAAATGAAAAGTTAGCTTAAAATTGAAATGTCAATTTCCTTACCCTAGATCATTTAAAAAAATTCGGGAGAAATAATCCTTACGTTTTTTATAGAAAATAACATGTAAGTGTATCTTATAAATTGAGAATTCTGTGTAATATTATTTAAAAAAATAAAACCTTCATTAATTCAAGCAAATTTTTAAACTCCGAATAACAATGAATTCATGAATAAGATGCATCTTTATGTGCTATTTTTGAAAAAAATTCAAGTCATAAATATATGTTATACCCTGGTAGGTTCCTATTCGTTTAATTATTATACCTGAAAGTGATATATACTGCACAAACAATAAAATCGAATACACATGATAAAAATAGAACTCCATATGATGAGATAGAAAGAATGCATATGATGAAATCGAAAAAATAAAAAGATACACCCCATTCTTTGCAAACTGTTTTTTAAATATTCGTAATTCATTATATAAACACATGATAAAATAGAACTCACATGATGAAATAGAAAGAACACACATGAGGAAATAGAAAAAAAATACAGATACATCCCATTCTTTGAAAATTATCTTTAAATATTCTAATTCGTAATATAAGCACATGATAAATAAAACTCACACGACGAAATAGAAACATCACTCGTGATGAAATAGAAAAAAAAAAAAGATACACCCTATTCTTTGCAAACTGTCTTTTAAATATTCAATACATACTATAAACACATGATAGAATGACAGAATAGAACTCGCATGATGAAATAGAAGAACACACATGAGGAAATAGAAAGAACACACATGAGGAAATAGAAAAATAACGATACACCCTATCCTTTGAAAATTATCTTTTAAATATTCATAATTCATAATATATTCCTTTCTTATACTCATATGAGTTCATTTTAATCGTGTGTTTATATGATAAAATAGAAATCACTTATCTTTTTAATATTCATAATTCATAACATAAACACATGATAAAATAGAAGCTAGTTCTGAACTGATGAAATAGAGTTCAAACCAATTTTTAATTTCTTAAAGTGAGTCCAAAAAGAATACTTAAAAATATGCTCTTATTTAATTTTCTGAAAACCATTACCAACAAACTCTTCTTTTAATTACTGAAATAATGTTATAAATCGGTCTTTTATAAATAAATTAATTATAAGTTTTATTCGTTGAATGATAGTATGTGAAAAAAATTAAATATAAATAAATACTATAAACGAAAAACATGATTTCGATTTTCTCTCATACAACATTCAAATTTGGGGCCGTTACCCCAACAAGGCCCCCCACAAGAAGAATCCATTGGTGGGCTCCCATTGTATATATAATAGAACACAAGGCTCACCGATGTTCAAACCTCCCAAAGTACATATGTTAAAAAAATTCTCATCTTGATTAAAGATTGCAGTATTTGTAATTTTAATTAAACGTCAGCCAATGTTTATCAGTACACTTAAAATAATTTTAATTAAAAATTTTTCATTATTTGAACAGGATGTGCAAAATTATATATAGAAGTTTCTAACATTAGTTTAAGATGTAGAAAAATTACGATTAAAAGTTTTTAATATGCTTATCTTAATCAAATATCAGGAAAAGTCCGTATAAATTTTCTTTTTTAATATTTTTCTTACAAAAAAAGCATTATGTAAATAGTCTGTTATCAGGTTATTTTGTTCTGTCAGCAATTTTTTGCCTTAAACTCCTAAAACTCATTTAAGAAAGAAAATAATTCTTGTTGAATTTTTTATCATGCCAAGATCTTTTTTTTCTCTTCATAATCTTTATTTTTCTAAGATTCAATTAAGCAACATGGAATTAATTCTCTTGAGACTAAATTTTATATTATTCTTAGATAAGGTATTTTGTTACTTGCTGATGATGATAGATAGTAATTTTTATCTTGTACTATACGAAACCTTATGGATATTTTAGATTTCAGAGTATTTGTGAATATACTAAATGAGATTTATTGAGGATGGAGAAATATGTTGATAACTAAAAAGACAAGTCTACCTCATTCTGGATTCATTGGTATATGTGAAGGATATTGTCATTATCATTTGTCTTGTGCCATTATCCATTATCATTTATTTTCAAAGCGCGTATTGTTGTTTGTTTATATTGTTGAATCAAATCCTTTTCTTATCCATGTATTAAAATAAAAATAACAGAAAAGTATTTTATCGAATAAAATTATATATATATATGTGTGTGTGTGTGTGTGTGTGTGTGTGTGTGTGTGTGTGTGTGTGTGTGTGTGTGTGTGTGTGTGTGTGTGTGTGTGTGTGTGTGTGTGTGTGTTGTTAGGGTGAATGTTATTAATCGGGGATTATTCATAATCACCGGATTAATCCACCGATGAGTATACAAAATCACCGTTATATGTTACCGGTGATTATGCATAATCTTTAAATCTATCGCATTTACCTTAACATTATATATATATATATATATATCTTCTTCTTCAATTGTGCAATGGCGCTTTTTCAATCTTCTTCAATGTGAAGTTAACCTGTGAATGTCTAATTTCCCCATTAGTAGAGTGGTTAAAAGTCACTGCTTTCAAAAAGGAAAATCTTAATGGCGTATGTAATAGCATTTGTGAATGTCTTTCATCTACAGATGGGCTGCTTAATGGAAATTTTTCTGATTTTCTCACGTACAACACGTAAATGTGTGGCAGTTACTTCTGAAGGTCCTTCTGGAAAGCAGTAAATTTTATCAGATTGTCAAAAATTGTTCCAGTTATACTATGTGGAAAGGTAAAATTCATAATTCAGAAAAGATGGTTTCATACCTAGGTATTGATACTTTAAAACATCCCGATTGTTCGAATTCATATGTTTTTTATTTCTCTCGCTAATTTTTTTCCGCATTTTCAGCGATAGGTAAAAAGGATTAACAACAGATAACAGGAAGTAAAATCATCCTATACGTGGAAAAATAGAAAGTAATGCTTTAGACGGTGCCAGACATTGTTTACCTTAAGAGAGGAAATTCGGAAGATAACAAATAAGCCTCAGTCTGTGATAAAAACTCTTGTCAAAATCGCCATTGAATTCTGTTTCTTAATACTGCGATTAAAAATACGCTACCAATCAGAATCTAGTACTGATTAGCTGGTTCGCTTGTTATGAATGCTACAAATTGAACTAAGAATCAAATTAGTTTCGTATCAGTTGAATTCTAAATTAATTCAAATGTTGTATCAAATCAATCTAAATTAAGCTAAATTGGGAATTTTATACTGAAATACGGATACATTCCCCCAAAATAGGGTAGCGAATACAAATAACATTTACTGCAGTTAAGGAAACTAAAAACAAATCCAGGATATAGCAAGGAGGATTGTGTTGTTATGTGTCTTAAACACCCTACAAAAATTGGTTCTAATTTATCACCAACCACTGCATAGCGTTTTTTAATTCAAAGGGAATAAAATTAAAATATACGAATTATTCCTTATTTTTTAAACTTATTTTAAGAAGCTTTTCAAGTATTCAAAAAAACAAAGTGTAATTTGAAATCAAATTCTAGTAAAAAAACGTAAATATGGTTGTTAATGTATCTTTCAACTTTTCGTAAATTACTATGTCACATAATACTTATTTATTTGATGTGTTGCTATACTAAGAAATTGATTTTTTTTAATAAAATATGTATATGTTTGATTTTTTGCGAGCTACATTTTTGTTTTTGATTATAAATTTTGTTTAATAACATCTTACAATACATTTAATAACATCAATATTATTTTACTATAAAAAGTTCGTTAACTATAGGAATAGACAATAGAAAACTGAAAATTTCGTAAGAAATGATTTTAATGCTCATTTCATACGAATCTTAATGTATGTTCTAAAGACTTATGTTCATCTATTCTTCTTAATGTATTGTATAATCAAAAAGACTTATAAACGCAAAAAGAAAAACAACTTAAAGACCATTGAATTAAGAATTATTTGAAATAATTTATATTTTAGTTATTAAAAGCTTACCATTAAATGGTAAAAAAGACTTTCTTCAAATTGTTCAAGCTGTTTAAGTGAGTTTAGTTTTTATTCTAGTTAAAGATTAATAAAAAAAATTTTTTTAAATGACTCAAAACTATTTAAACAGAAATAAAAATTGCAAAAATGCATACTACATGATAAAAGCCATTTTATAAAGAGCCAGAATTTACACAGAAGAAATTCAATTTGTTTTCACTAAAAGTTCTGAAGATTAGAAAGCTCTCAAAAGAAATACAACATTTTATTCTAGTCACAAAATATCGATTTTTTCCATGTTGTCAAAAATAGGTTCTGCAGGACACCTTTCCTGGCCTTTTAGAAGAACTTCATGGCTTTACGGCTAAGCTTCGCTTAACTTTTTTATACGTCATTTCCTCCGTTTTCTTTCCCGTTTTAAGGAAAGAAGGCTTCTGTAGTGGCATCAGGAGAAACATATTGGTCACATATAAGGGTAGACGGAAAATATTGTGCGCTTTTTCGTTTTGAATATGTAGGAAATAACTTTTCTGTGAGGAACTTTTTGTCGTGAAAAACTACTTTTTTGTGGTTTCTGAGAAAATATAAAATTAGTTTTTAGGAAGGCATTTCTGTAAACTGAAGTTTAGAATTCGAGAATTTTAAATAGGGAATAGAGGTAAAATCTGTACAGGTAATTTGTCAAGATTTAAGAAGTTATTTTTATTGTTCAAAAAACAACCCTTTGTATTTCACTATTTTTATGTTAAAGAATCAAATTAAATAAATTGCACAACGTGTATCTAGGGTGGGTTCTAATTAAATACAGTTTATTTATTTTAAAATAACTATTAAAATCTAATGTTTAAACAAATTATTCGCTTAGCGTCAAACAAATTAGAATATCTAATAGTTCTAATACGATGTTCTAATATCAGATAAAATCTTTACAAAAGGCTTTCTCACATCTAAGGTGTCTCCATTTAAATCAAAATTCAAAGTTGGAAAAGAGGTACCCTTTTTATCAAGAGTTTTTTGTCAAAATATTATTATTTATTAATTGCTCACTTTAATTAATTTTATTTTTTTCCAGTAATATGCTTTATCATCTTCATGTAGTTCTTTATATGTGTATCTTTTAGGTTCATTGCAAATCTCGCAATCACTTTAATTAATTTTATTTTTCAAGTAATATCTTCATGTAGTCCGTTATATGTGTACCTTTTATGTTCATTGTAAAACACGCAATTCTTCCAAAATCAAAGATTCTGATTCTGAAATCTGGAACTTAATTTTAATAATCATTTTTAATTTACCGTAAACATTTATAAATCTAACGTTTTAAAAGTTTTTAGAGTAACTTTAATTTCCTTCTTTTTAATTTCTTCTTTGGAAATACTAATTTATTCGACTATTTATCGAAATTATCTGCCAGTAAGCAGACGGCCTTGGGATACCATGGGGCTGTTGCGCTAATGAAGAAGTAGTAGCAACACAGTAATCGTTATGTAACATTAATCAGTACTGATCAGTTATATTATATGAGTACTGATAAATTATACTATATTAAGTACTAATTATACTGAGTACTGGCCATCACTGATCAATTATATTGCTTTAATAAACACGTTTCTCTTATTTAAAAATGTGTTATTTTTTTTATTTAAAAAGTTTTGGAACGTAATCTTTTTTTTTTTTTTTTTTTTTTTGCACATTTTTTTTCCATTTGGTATAACATGTAATTTTTATAGAAACCTAACACATTTGTTATACGAAAATTATAAATAACAACACAGACATCCAACTTATTTTTCTAGAGAAATTATTATTATTTAAATAAATAAAATATTAGCCTACATCTTTAATTAGTGATCAGCAGCATGCATTGTTATGTTTGTATTGAAAAATTGTCAGTATAAATCACCAAATTTGTATTTTTCTATAACTTTTTTATTCCCAAGAAAATAAGAAAATCTAATAGTTAAATTAATAAAAGCAACTAAGGAAAGTATTATAAAAAAAAAGATTTGAAAATTATTTGAATTTTTAATACTGTAATATCTCAAATAAAGTGTAAGTTGTTAAATAATTGTTTCAAGAACTTATTATCGAAATTAAACGATCTCTTTTTACATAATGAATAAAAAACTTTAAAGAAGTTTAAAAGAAGAAATTTAAACTTCTTCAAAAAGAAATTTAAAAAAGAAATTCATAGTCAAAAATCACACGATCTTCATAGTGATTCACCAAATAGCACAAAACTTGATTTCGATGTAAATTCCAAACTAACAGTTAGCAAAAGGCTCTGAAGTACCTGTTTAATATCCATTTATATATGCATATCCATATTCACGTATTTAGAAAATTAGGAATGCTTTCTGAAAAGACAACAATGATAGGAAAGCAAATGAGATGAAATGGATTTCGATCCATTAATCTTTTATCGCTGGAGAAAGATGGAAAATATTCTGATTGTCAAAGCAGACGTATTTCTGATATTTAATTATTACTTGCAAAAACATTTTTGGATTAAGCATAAACTCAATGGTCTAGACGAAATTTTGCAATATTACATTTAGAACAAGACTTCATATTTCAAACTTTACCAATTAGTACGCTAAAGATTAGAGTATTCAAAATAATAAGAACTTTACACTGATAATTTGATAACAATTGTTAATATTCCATATGCTACACTTTTAAGAGAAGGTTTGCATAAATCTCTGCATTGGATGCTGGATTATCAAAAATTACAAATAAATGGAATTACAAAACTTAGTCTTAAAATTAAACATTGAATCTTATATTTTAACCTATGTATTTCAATATTTATTTATTATATATTTTTGCAACATACGTTACTTCTAAATATTTAAAATTAGTATTTTTATAATTCAATAATCATGCAACTAAGTTAAATTTAGATTTATTTCTCATGCAATATCTGATACATCTTATAAATAAATTAATATATTTTTAAATACTGTAAATACTTGTAGAGAGTATTTACAGTATTTAAAAATGTAAAAAAACATAGATAACAACATATATTAAAAAATATTTAAAGATATATATAAACAATATTTAAAAGCATATTCATTAATTCCTTTTTTTTAAAATATGAACGTAACATACTTATGTTTCGTTCGTATTTTAAAAAAACAGTGAATTAAAGCCCTGAATGTGTTTCGTATAATTTTGCTTTTATTTATTTTTTCTTTTACAATAAATTTAAATAGTAAATAAATTATTCAAATAGTAATACCAATGTTACATATTTGTAATAAAATAAGACATGGTATATATATATATATATATATATCATGTCGTGTTATTATAAATAATTTTTTGTATTAAGGTAGAGTTGTTGGCAATCATTGAATATTTCATGTGCTGGGGCTGTATATTTTATATATGTCAATTAGAATTATTTGTATATGAAGATATCTAGTTCTCACCGGAATACGAGCCGAAACAGGTTCATTACCTCATCTGCGAATGTATATGATATCTTTGTGTGGTGTTTTAATCTGCAGGGTTGTCATTCAAAACATCCAAGTGCAGCCGATCAAGTTTGCGTAATTTCCTGGCGGGTAGAAGTTTATTAAAACGACTATGACATGTGAAAATATCTGTGCTCGTTTATTTATTGAGTGGGTTAGTTTTCCGAACGGAAATAGAACGCTTTGGCAGCGGTGAAATGATGTATGCATAGATGTTGTGGATAAATGCCGTCTGTATGTGTGAAATCGGTTTTGATTTTCAAAAAGGGATTAGCCACTGGTTATCTGTCGCATCACTCGATCTGGTTAATGTCGGCATGACCCCCACCAATAAAAAAGCCTATAGGCCCAGACGCGGATTTTAGAGAAGATCCGGCCAATAATAAGAGAAGGGTGTGAAATCTTGGAAAAATAAAAGGAGTTGAAGACATCAAAAAAAAAAAAAAAAAAAGAGAGAAAGTAATCGGACAAGAAGAGAATAGTCCCGTGAGGGACCGTTGCAATTCCGGAAGAAAGGTACGCAGTTCCCCGGACTTTTTGCGAGAATCAATGACCAGGACATGAGGCTTCTTGTCAGCAATGATGTTGCAGACAGTCAAAGAGTCCTCCTTGGTGTTAACCCCTGCTATCTCGATTTTCTACGAAGATGCTGAACTTCAGTTGTCTTAAAGCTTCATTCCAGTTTCCTTTGCGATCATCAGTATATGATACATATGATATCAGTATATGACGACAACACTATCATCAGTATATGTGGGTGATTTTTGCTTTAAATGAACCTTTCTTTTGAAAGCCCCTCTAAGCCATCGGCTGTGACGTATTCACTGGAAAGGGGTTTGAGCTTGTTAAATAACTATGAGATGCATTATTCTGAGAGATTAAGGTCACATTTTTTATATATATAATCGTACATTTGATACATGCTTTTAAAGATGCAACTTGTTTTATGATGTTATAATTGTAATCATAAAAAAATCTCCCTACATTTATTAACTTTGATCGAAGTGCTGTTCTTATGAATTACATATCTGTCTGTATTGTTAATAATAAATATGTATTAGTTTGAAATTTGCATTTGATTTATTTCATGTATATTTTTTTCTTCTCAATTTTAATGAGTCACTGAAAGTTTTCGAACCTATTAGTATGTGGTAAAAGTTATTATGGATTTCGAATTATATTATTGAATAGATTATTGTTGAATTTTTAGTGTTTTTGACGGTATTGGAGTCCGTTTAACGTACTCTTTCTAGGCACTGAGTAATTATTATAAAGGTTTTAAGTCTAAAATAGCACCACAATATATATATATATATATTGTGCTTATTTAAGGATGTTTTTATTCATATCAACTTGCAACATAAATTTTTATAAACTGTACTTTTGTACTTTTATTGGTGTGTATCAGACTAAAAGACTTAAAAAAGGGAGGAAAGAGAAACAGCCAAAAATTATAAGAAAAATTATAACAAAATTAGATAATATAATCTACAAATGTGCCCTTTCATCAGAAAAAGAAGTTTTAAAAGTATTTCGATTCAAAAACTTCTTTTATTTCAAAAATGTCACCACTTATATACCGTAAAGGAATCTAGTCCTCGTTTACTATTGTTAAATATTTAGTTATAAGGTTTTAAATATTCAACTTATAAATATAGTTCTAGGCATTTTTGCTTTAAATAATCCCATCAGGTAACCTAATGCTCTGTGTGATAACTTTTGTGAACTGCTGAAAGCCTGGCTTAGAAACTTAAGACGCTATTATTAATTTTAATCCCTTATCTTGCAAAGAGACTGCAAATAAATTTTGGAAGCATTCAATTTATTTAATATGAAGTAACTTCAAAATTTTATTTTCAATGGCAGTGTACAAAAATCAATATTAGTTCATCTGCATCATAAAATCTCACGGAAAGCTTCTTGTGGTATCTAATACGATTGTTTTTAGTAATTCAAAGCAAATAAAAAAGGTCAATATTATATATAAGCATATGTTAAGTTTTGTAAGCAACTTATTACCCTCTAACAATAGTGATGTTTAAATATCTATATTCAGTGGGAAAAGGAATTTACAGGTTAACTTATTAATTATTTTTTACATTATGCAATAAATTTTCAAATTATTAATTCTGTAAACGTATGAAATTCTTGATCTTTTAAAAAGTCTTACATCGCTTAAAAAAATTCTCATGCCCTTTATCAAAAATTAGGTAAAGGTTATCTCTAACTAAAAACAAAAACAACTTATTCAATAATGAAACACGACTTTTAACTTTTCATAGCTATATCCATTCCATTCCAGACCCATTCGCAATGACTCAACAGCAACCAGACGTGATAAGAAAAAGCCCTTGAAAAGGGAAAAATAATTGCACCAACATTCGATTGATTGGTCGCAGCAATGCAGTCTCACTCACCTTCAACCAACCAGTGTTAAGTCGAGGAGGTATCGAAACCACCAATGTTGAAACAACTCCAGATATGGAAACCACAGATTAAAGCGTGCCTTCGATAAAACACCCACTATCTTTCATCTACGCTTCTGTCTCTAATTCTAGGAGGTGGAGTTTGAGTTGTGCGAATCCGTACAGTTCTGCCTCCTCAAATTGCTCAGCTGGTCAAACAACATCGTTCAGAAACTTCGATAGGTATCTTCAAATCAACAGCATCTCACAGCGTTGTTGGATCTCTGCGTTTGTTTTAGTGGATACTCTGCTGGAGCAGGGATAAACAGTTGTCTTGTAGATTTATAGACAGGAGTTTTTGAGCTTTAAATAGCTACTTGTGTCAACTAATTTTTTTCTTCAACTTGTGTGGTTGGATTTAAGCTGTTTGTCGTGCATACAAGTTGAGAATTTTTTAAAAATATTTCTCAATGTTTTTATGTATGTGTATGTAGAACGCAAGTATTTCTGCAAAAAAAAAACTGCCAAGAAATTTTATTGATGGAACCGCTTATGCTGAAACTTAATAGCTGGTTTAGTGTTGGACTTTTAAATTCAGAATAGTTAGAACTTTTAAGTTAACAAAAAGTTAAACTGACTATCTCTTTTAATTGTATAAATAAGATTGCTTGTAAGTTTTTAAAGAGCAGACAAAAGCAATTAATTATGCCTTTAAAAAGTGAGCTGCAAAAAAATTAAAGTGATAAAATATCGTTAAAAGATTTGAATATTTGGACGTTATTGATTTTCACGTATATGCTATATTTGTGACTGTCGGTTTATTTTATCGTATTTTTACAAGATATCTAACAAACAGTTGGATCTGAAATGATATTATGAACTTTATAAACTTCCTATACAACTAAAACCTATGTTAAATGATATCATTTTATAATGTTCAATGATATTTACTTATAATTCTGCCTTTGATTTTTGGTGATTTTATAAATGAGGCATTCAGAAATCTTTCTGAAAATGTAAATAACTCCCAGTAGCTATTTTTATTTTATGACTCAAGAATAAAGTCAATAAAATGATATGAAGTCGAAAATTCCTTCATATGAACAGATCATAATCCCTTCTCAAGAATTGAAAGAATTCTGTAAGTATTTTTTATTATTACTATTGATCTTCCTTGTATTTACCGAAAATGTCTAACTCTTTTCATTCTGTCTTTTATTGTTTTGAAATCCCATTTTGAGTACAAAAATACTGACTTAAGTACGTTATATAACATGTGAGTAAGTATAACGTGACATCTGTTACGTAGCTTTGGAATCGAAGAAATAGAAAAGGACTTTTTTGAAGCAATGTTCTCGAAGAGATTCAGGACGTAAGAATAAGAAATCGATTTGCTAGTAGAAGGCATTTAAGGGGATTTATTTATTAGGAGCTTATAAAATCGAGCAATTTATAAGGAAATCTTTTCTTAAAGGACACATAAAGCATAGTTCACTGAATTCCATTTAAAGCTGACATGGTGTTTCCTAACTATAATAAAGATCTATACTACGTTTGTTTTCAAAATGCTTCGAAATTCATTTAGTAAGGATTTTATTCATTTGTACATGGGGTTGATTTATTGGTACCCAAATGTAGATATCTTTTTCTGTGATATTTAGTTTTGTAAAATAATTGTATATATGATTGTTTTGCAATTGTGATATTTTAATATAGACATATATCAAATTTTTTGATATAGAAATATATTTAATATTTATTTTGAAATTCATTTAGTAACAATTTGTTTTTGTGATTGAGTTAATGGTATTGAAATTTAGTTTTCTTTTCTGTGATTGTTAGTTTTACAAATTAGTTATAGACCTATTAATAATAAACATAGTGTTAATTCGTAATGACTGTGATATTTTTATTATAACTTTTATTCAATAGCTTACAAAATCAATGGGAAATTTTCTCGCATTCTTTAATTTTGGATAGCTGTGTTAGTTCATAAACAACTTTTTAAAAAATATTTGTTACTAGTATTTTCTTTCTTTTTTTTTAATTTTGATAATTGTCTTCTTTAATTCTACTTTTACTTGTTATTCAACAATTCCATGAAATTCTGGAAAAAAAGTTACTTCATAAAAAAATTAAGTTTAGTTGAACGAGGTCTATTGTTGTGATATTTAAAAATCATTGTTCATTTTATGTTATTTATTTTGAAATGGAAAACCAAACCTTTAGTAAAGTTTGTAATATTGGTCCCACATAAAATATTTAATCTAAAAATTTCATTATTCATCATTCGAAAAATCCATGTAAAAGAAATACAATTTGCTTCTCTAATTTACACATTTATTTTTTGTTTATTTCTTATTGATATCTCATGAAAATGGAGCATTTAAACATAATTTATAAGATATTTTTGAAAAATAATTAATGAAGATTATTAAATTATACATATTGTGTTTATTTTTATTTGGTTAATGTTTTGAATTGATGAAAATTAAATGTTTTTATTAACACTATTCATTTTTGATCTATTGTTTTACAATTGTTCTTCAGAAAACCGGACCTTTTATAAGTCCATTCACTTAACACATAGTGAAACTCTCCAAACCTCATCAATCATTGTTTGAAAATGTTGTTTTTATTTTTCAAAAAAAAAAAAAATTGTTTGTTCAAAAACAATTAATTTGTTGGCTGATTGGAATACAATAGGTTTATTTATTGAACTGTTATACTGTTACTACATACGACGATTCATTTTACCATTATAATATTAAAGCGTTTTCTTTAATATTATTATTTTTATTTTATTTATTTTTAAACTAAATATTTTATGCTTAAAAACAATTTATTTTAGAAACAACAAACAGTTGATTAAACAGTTGGTTTATGTAATGAAGATTAACATTTACCTTACACTTCTGCAAGCGATTTCTTAGACCACAATAAATTTTTCTGAGAATTGAAATGTTTAATAGTTGTTGCTTTTGTTGGACCTTCCTAAATTAATAACACAAAGTTATGCATCATACGTTAGAGAAAAGTAGCGTGTCATAATCTTTTTCAATGCTTTTTTATAAGTCACAGGCACAATTAACAGCAGATTGCGTGCCAGTTTCCGACCGCAATAGTATATACTGTTGCCTTATATACTCTTTTGTCTTTCGAAAAATAATTTACGACAGCATCGAACTTTTCCATAAAGAAGTCAAGAATATTTCACACTAAATAAAATTAAAGATTGCATTAGAGACCAGTTTCATGTGAGATACGCTATAGAAAGTATTTAGCTAATGACGATTATTGAAGGTAACAATGATACTAATTCTCATATCTCTGTGAATGAAACTTAGATCTTTTAAGCACACATTCAACAGTGATATTATTCAAGGGAAAAAAAGATTTTTACTATACTGTTCAAAAATTTAATAGGGACATTGAAAGCCTAAAGTCATTGCCCAGCTGTGTGATTTGAGTCCAGTTACACTGACAGAATAAAAACAATACCCAAAGAAACTTGGAATTTAATTTTTCATGTAGTTTTTATTAAAAAAAAATTTTTTTTAATGTTCTAACTTAAAATAAAAAATACAAACTTAAATGTCTTGATTACAAAAGCATAATTTAACAACACTGATCAGATTTCAATCGATGTTTTTAAATCTTTGCCAGATTCAGCGGGCCACAATCAAATCACAAATTTATGCTTTAATATTGATTTGTACAAGTATAAAGTGTGTATTAGTAAAATTATATTTTGTCAAGTATGCAAAAAAATTAATATTTTATCAAGAGAGTTTGGAAAAGAGTTCACTTAAGATATACGACGATTTTGGAATTAATCTGAATTCATTTGCTGCTAAGATCAACAGATATGTAGGGACTCAACATTAAGCAGGTTGAACAATGGAAGGACATGCTACATGGCATACTCATTATGCCACAACAATTTAGAACGGACAAGTGTGGTTTCTGTATGTTTGCATTTTCTTCCTCGTATTCAACTAGACTTACTGACATACAGACGTTCATAACCTGACCATAACCGGTGCATTGACGGGAGCTTGTTGTCTTGCTTCTTGTTGGGATTCGAACCATTTTCGCTCAATCACGAAACCCTTGAAGGTATTTACTAGTCCATTTCGCTCCGTTACGGTCACTATAATTAATGATTAAATAACTACTTTTGATCAGTTCATTTATATTTTAAAAGACACATAAAACTAATTCACAAAATACGCAGGAATTTCGAATTTAACTAACAATAGTTTTGATACCAAATATATTAATTAAAAAATGAAATTCAATTAAATTCAGCTGAAATAAAGCACATTAACTGACAAATTCAAATACAAACAGACAAAATTTATCACAGCATTATGATAGCATTCAAATGTTGCGCTTTTAAGTTTCTGGAATAACGAAAAAATGCCTTTATTGTTTCAGAAATAAAACTGAATATTGTAGCAATTAATTTTCATCTTGTTATCTTCGTTGAAAAAAATAATTTAGACGTAGTTTCCAAATATATTTGTCATATTTGAAAAACAGTTATAACGAGAAAATTTTTAAAGAAAAATAATTTAGAAACATAAATTCCTATTAAATAATAATTGACACTCTCTGATAATGGTAATGGTCTGATAATGGCATCGGTAAACATAAGAGATCATTAAACGGCTTAGACCTATGTTATCAAGCGTGGATATCGTTTAACTTGAATGATTGCTATTTGCCTTGAACGCCTTTCTATATTAACTCAGAGCACGCAATATGATCTGTGTAAATATGTATGAAAACTTTTTAACTTAATAACGCAATTACAAATAATTAATTGTACTAGTAATAAGCTAATAACATATTTTAAATTCTTCAGAAATTTAAGCATTTTTTATCTTTTAGCCACAGTAAAACAAAGCTTTAAGATAAAATAATCAATTAAAATTGATTCTACACATCAATTAAGAACAATCCAAACATACATTTTTCTTGTTAACATTTATACAATTTTTCTGAGAAACGGAAAATGTGTTCAATTTTTTATCGCCAGTAATTTAAGAAATTTCTATCTTTTTCGGTATTTTTTTTTTTCAAATTGTTGCCTTTTGAAAACTCAGCAAAAGCACATTGTCTACATGAAATGACCTGATGATTTTTTGGATCGCCGCTTATACATACAAGATTTTCTCATTCGCCGCTTATACAAGAATTGGCTTATCTTCGGTAATAGATCTATTTAATTTTGTTTAATATATTTTTTGAAGAACTTTTTAATATATTAGTGAAAAAGAAAATTTAAAGAAAATTAAATTTCTACAGCTTAATTACATCACATCAATTTAAATTCTTATTGTAGTCGTACATGCTTCTTATTTAGTCTTTACATTGTTTCATGTCCCCATTAAGATACATATTAGTTGGGCATTTTTGCGATTTCTAATGCCAACGAATACAGTTAAATCTATCGAAACTACTGGACTGTTCCATACAAGATGAACTTTTGAGTACATAATTTTTAGTCACTAACACAAATTGTTTAAACATATTTAATCGAAATATGTTCCTTATATATCACTTTTACCATTGATTATAAAGCAATTTTATGCCAGTTCCAAAGAACGCCTTCGATTTAGAGTCAATAAATCCACTCGTGACTGTTTTAGCAGCTTCGTGATTGACAACGCTTTTTATTCTTTCAAAACGATTCCAACTATTTAAAGAAGTGGTAGTCAGTAAGATACAAGTATGGTGAATGTAGTGGATGAGTCAGAACCTCAAATTTCGCACTTTCAGTTTTTGAGTGTGCCTTGTGAAATGTAAGGTTTTGCTTTATCATGGAGAAGAATAACGCCTTTTCGATTCACCAAAGATGCTAAGACAGCAATTTCTGTTGCTCCATATCAGTTTGTTGGCAGTAATATTGTACATTAATTGTTTGACCTATTCTTAGGATGGATAACATCCGTGTATGGATAACTATGCAATGGATCACTTCCGTTTGATGTAATGGGTCACTTCCATGTAATAACTATGCAACGGATAACTTCCGTATATGGATAACTATGCAATGGATCACTTCCATTTGATGTAATATGTCACTTCCATGTAATAACTATGCAACGGATAACTGTCACTATGGAATGGATAACTTCCGCTCGATTCCACCAAACTGTCACCATTATTTTCTCTGTGTGTAAACATGGTTTGGGTGCCTGTTTAGGTTTTTCATCTGTATCCAGCTACTGTGCTGAATGTTTACAGTTATGCTGAATGTGTCCACATTTCATTACGAGTAATGCTAAAGTCCAAAAAGAACGATTTCATTGCCGAATACTCAATAATATGCAAATCTGCAAATGTTGCATTTTCTGCCTGCCTATCTGTCAACTCGTACGGAACACATTTGTGAAGTTTTCTTCCCCTTTCCAAGAGCTGTAAATGTCTCAAAACTAGTGTTATGCCCACTCCAAGATCAACAGAAATTTCTATAATAACTACTAGTATTGTAGGTTTAGCTTCAACTTTTTCTTACAAATTATCATTGCAGAAAGCGCTTTCAGGTCTTCCACAGGATTCTTTCCTAAGCTCGCTTCTTATTATTTAAACTTTTCAAGGCATCGTCTCACTGTGGAAAACATTAGTTGTGTCATTCCCAAATGTAACAATAATGCTTTTTGTTGCTTGGGTAGCAAATGTAAAGGTTTATATTCCTACAGAAAAATCATCCAAATGAAAATTTTCTAGGGTTCAATATTTTTTTTATTTGCTTACGATTTTCTTAAAAATATCCACACTTAGATTGGAACAAAAATATGCAGTTAAACAGAGCACAGAATAAGCAATAAAGTTATATATAACACTCTTATTTAACTTAACACTGACCAATATGTACATTTTATAGAACGTCAACTAATACTGCTACTACTAAAATGAATGTCAGCTATATTACTACTTCTAAAATGAACGTCAACTACATTACTACTACTAAAATGAACATAAGGTTTACTGCTACTACTAAGATAAACATCAGCTATCCTACTATATGTATACTATGATATACATGTATTATAATACATACAGCTGTAAACATCAGCTATACTACTATATGTATACTACTATATACATGTATTATATAATACATATTGCTCACAAAAAGGTCAATTCATATGAAACGACACAATATTTAGATATAACAGAAAACAAGGCGGCGTCCTGATGCTCTGAGAGCTCTAGCCTTTGGTCCCACAGGCTTCAGTTTCGAATCTTGGCGGTGACATGGATGTTTGTTAGTGTTTCGGAATCGACGTTAAACAGTAGGTCTCGGTCTAATTAGCTTAAAGTGTGCAAAAAATGGCCGACAAGCCAAACCAAACCTTAAAAGTGATATGAGATACTTCTCGAAGTGATATTATTATAGTAAAAATTTTATCTGCGTCATAGCAGCCAGCTGGATAGAGTATTTTTCTATTCCGTCTACAGAAGCCAAGTTGGAAACCTGATGTGCGCAAAGTTTATGGCAGTGATAGGCATGATAAATCCATAGGCAAGAAAGACCCACCGTTGGCCCCGGTGAAGAAGATGCAGAACTGAAAATGTTCTAAGTATGCTGGTATCAAATCGTAGTGGAACCAAGAAATCCAATGAGTAAAACAACAATCCTTCTTCTATAATCGGGCTCAAGTGAAGTAATTTTTCTACAAATAAAAACTGGAGAGCGCATGCTCATAGGAAACAGTTTTACAGATACGCATGCGCAATTTCCTATGAGCATACGCGATAGAGGAAAAAATACCGTATTTTTAAAAGTACGGTATGCAAAAACTCTCTATTATCTTCATCATATTATTCTAAAATGGATATTATTGATCTTCATATAGCTTCATATGAAATATGGCTTCGAGTTGTAATTGCTGAATATATTGTTAATTTTTTTTTTTTTTTTTTGTAAATAACTTGAATGACGTAATTTTTCTACAAATAGAAACTGGAACTGAAATCTTTAAATCTTTATAACCACAGAATCTTACACGATATCAACTCCATTGATTTCCAGCATTAACAGATTTTCGTGACTTACTGAAAATATTTTCTTTTTATTTTTATTTAAGTCTTTCTCCTCCGGCTCCAAATCGCATTGGAACCAAAAAAATAGAATCTATTTTGAGGTAATGACAACCATTCTCCTATTATAGATCTGAAACTGACGCAAGTGGACACAACATTATCTCCATCGTATTAATCTAAAAGGGATATTATTGATCTTAATATACTTGAACAGAAACGTAGCTCCGAGCTGTAATTGCTGACATCAATACTCGAATCTATTCTTATTTTCTTTATATAAATAACTTGAATGACGTAATTTTCTACAAATAGAAACTTTATCTGGTTTCTTTATGCCTTTCTAACCACAGAACATTATTTGGCGCATTGACTTCATTGATTACTAGCCCTGTTCTTTTTTTCCAACATATTTTCGAGATTTATTGAGACTATTTTTGTGTAAATCCTTCTCCTCTGATTACTTTTAAAATTTATCGAAGCTAACTCGAAGAGATAATTAAACAGATGTGTACTAGAGATCGATTGGATTTTTAAAAATAAAACTTTCGATTTAATCTGGTTTTATAAAAGATAATAATTATATATTTATAAAGATAAAAATTAATATTTTATATAAAAGATAATAATATAAATAAAGATAAAATTATATTTTATATAAAAGATAATAATTATATATTTTATAAAGATAAAATTT